>KN480588.1:0-12184 GCA_000787095.1 Periophthalmodon schlosseri
CTGCCCGGCCCTCTCGTGTCGCCCCATGGTGCCTTTCTCACCAGGAGAGGGGAAGTTCATTACCTCAGCTAAATCAGAATTAGTCCCTTCATTTTGACGGGGCGAACTTCATTAGAAAGGCCCTTCTTTAATCCAACAGGGAGGAACTGATGAATCTACATGGGGCCAATAATTTGCTTCACGCAGCACATTCAGCCACTTCCTCCACACTCCCCCCGTTTTCTCTTTTCTTCTTTCTATCTGGCTTTATGAACTTGGACTTATACATTCTTTTTTATTAGAGCCGAAACAACGCACGGAGAGGAAAACACCTGCATATAATTAAGTGATGGCAGCAGCGAGGGCGTATGGAGTGAGTAGTACACAGAAGAATGTCCCGTCTTCTCAACAGGCTGCAGGGGCTGGCTCACACTCAGATATAGGCAGAGGGAGACACTTAGCTTCAGTTACAATGCTACTATTGTGTATAAGAGGTAACATAAGGAGAGGGATTTGCTTGTCTTAAGGTATTATAGACAAGCGGCTTTGTGATATTACCGTGCTATATGCAAGAAAGATGTTGTCTGGTGACCAAACAAAACGCACACATTTAAAGAAGACATTCTGCTTTGTGATTAGCGCACTAGTATTACGCTTAAGTATACATTAAAGATCATTACTTCACGTCCATCGACTTCCTGTTCCAAACTGCCAAACTCAGCCCCGCCCCTTCCCAGCAGTATTTTCTTTTACTTGTTTTTATTGTCGAAAAAAGCTGTGCGACGTGTTTAAACCCCTCACGCAACACCAGAATTCTTTGGAATGATTGTAAGTAGATACAGAACAGTGGGAGGAGATAGGGGGTAGGTGAAAATAGAATTTTCTCAGCACTCAAGCTGCGAATGCCGGACCGTACAGGATTACTCAAACATGCATGGACCAACTGCAATACGACTTTGAGTAAGCTAATGATGAGGACACTGTTATAAGATCACGGAAACTGGAGCATAGGAGGAAGATGGTGATTGGTACATTTTTCCGTTAGAAATTCTGACAAGATATTTGAATTATGCTTTTACAGATCTCTGAAATCTCTGTAAAAGTAGCAATAGTGACCCTAAAAAAAACAACCAACCAACCAACAATGATACAGAACGTAAAATCAAAATGGCCGCTATTGCAAATCTTATAACCGGACTTGAAGGTAAAAATGTCTATGTTCAAGGAAAATTTCTTCAACTTAATGTGTTTAATTTGACAGAAATTACCCTTCTGGTGGAACATGGCTGCACTGTTTCACTAGCTCACTACTACAGCACTTGGGGAATGGCACAATCCAACATCAACATACAAGTGTCAGAATCTACAAACCTGTGCTGGCAATTTCAGCAAAGCCCATTCCAAATTGGACATGTTGAAGTAGTTAGCTTAGATGAAAGTTACATGTGCTAGCTGGGACATCATGTGCACAAGTTTTAAGAGATTCTCAAACTGTGTGGAGAGCATCTGCTCTGTGGGGGCTTCTTCTGGAGACCCTCTGGAGATATACTTAGTATTTTTTTGTCGAATGTACCCAATATTCTGGCTCCAATGAGCATGTAAGTTTTTTTTAGCTAGAACTCCAAATATCTCAGATCAAAGGGACATAATCTTATGACAATCCACAAAACAGTGCTAAGGTGGCCTCATCAAATCCACATTTACCACAGAGAGGTGAAATACTTGAGAAAGGTTTAGTCCTGATCTTGTGCATCCAAGTCCTGCGTGTACTCCAAACTTTAGTCATTTAGTCCTCTTTCAGTACTGTTTTAGTCCTGGTTTAGGTTTAGATTACACTTTGTTTGAGCTTTGGTTAGATCTGTTTCAGTCCTTGTTTCTGTTTATTGGTTCCTACAGTCGTAACATTCTCCTTGTTCAGTAATACTTTGTAGTGTCCATACTTTTCATTCATTCTAGTACTGGCACAATACTGAAATTTAGCTACAAAGGAGAAAGGTCGATACTTGATACCAACACATAGAATGAAATTTACAACACAAAATAAATGTCTACAATTCGTGTCTATACCTGATTTTTATCCATATGTCTGACCAAAACTTATTTTCCTAAGTGCATATTGTTTAAGCAGCTTCTATGGTATAAATAACTACGGTGTACTGTCTGTATCTAATTATAAAACGTTTTATCATCCGAGAATCTAGTTGCTGTTAGAATGCTAGTTGTTGTTAGCATTACCGTGATAGCAAAACTCCGCTCTGGTCTCTGAAAGTCGTGAAAACCGCTTGAATAATTGGGATGCTAGGAATGCATTAGGAAAGTGAGGAATAACTTTGGACCACTGCAAACCTGTTTCTCACGTTTTGAAAACAGGTACGGCGCCATTTTATTCACGAGTATCTATCTTGTTGACAACCCTATTTCAACCCTTAAAGTTTAACCCCCATTTAAGCTAACCTTGGCCCTAACTGATCTCTTACGGAACACCAAATATTTTCCAAACGTGGCTTGGTGTGAAAACTTTGAGCGCCGCTTGTCTCCGGTCTTCGGGAGTGTGGAGAAGGGAATGAGTGCCGACAGCGCCTGCCCGCGTACCACTGTGCCCGGTGTCCGACAGATGTGCAACTTGGCAGCCCCTCTCTTCAAAAACACCAAGTCCACGCATTCCAGGGTGCTATGGAGACCGCCCCCCTCCGACCCTATTCTCCACCCCCCCAAACTGTCTTCTTCCTCCCTCATCACCTCCGCACACGAGGGGGGGCACCACGGTAATCTCGCGTCCCTCGGATGCGAAGTCTCCGGCGGCGGTGCCCCCTCGCGTTTACCCCCCGCCTCTGGGGCCTGATGGGTAAATTGGAATGGCGCACCCTGCTGGCCTGACGAGAGCGCGGAGCAGACAGCGGTGGATGCACACACGCTGAGACCCCTCCCACCTCACGCGCACTGTCTAATGTAGTGGACATGTATGTGCCAAGACAAGCTGAGGATTTTGTGTCAAAGGGATTTAGCACATGGATTTAACTCACGATTGGCGCAGGTTTTGAGCGATAGCCTATTGATATTGATGTAAGATGTGCAAGTTTAATGCGATACGGTGGAACATTCCTGGCAAGGCAACAACATCTCCATGAAAACAGGCAAGTAGCGCACCCACTATCACAAAGTTACACAGTGCACCTTTAAAAAAAACATTCTGCAGCTTATCTCCCATGTTTAAAAATGATTATGTATAACTATGGTCACATTTTTATACAGCGCTTTTCCACCTTCAAGGCACTCAATCCCATTCACACACACATTCATACAAGAGCGTACGCAGACACTGGGAGCAAGGTGGGTCAAGTGTCTTGCCCAAGGACACAACGACAGCATTCATCTGTTGAAGCCGGAATCGCACCGCCAACCTTCGGATCAGCGGACAAACACTCTACCAACTGAGCTACTGTCGCCCAAAATGCCACCAAAAATGCATTATTTTGTCAACATAGAGCTACGATTATTCTGTGTGATGAGATGAAAAGCCATAGTACACAAAAACAACAACTTAAAAACTTGATGATGACTTGATGATGACTTGAGATGATTTTTTTTTTTCAGTATTTCAAGTTTTGACCTTACACCAAACATTCACACAGCATGGCACTGACGGCATTTTCCAGCATTCCTTTCCTTTAACCTTCTCTTTCTTTCTTTCTTTCTTTATCTTTATTTATACAGGGGAACCCAATGATGGAACTTGGGCTCTCTTTTCCATCGGCGCTTGTATCTTATGCCTTACTCTGTGATGGACAAATGAAAAAAACATTTGAAAACGAGAAGCTACATCTCCTTAAAAAGAATAGGAAGAACCTCTTTGGTTTCCGGAATATCTTAAAATCCTGTGTAATATCGTGGCCAAAATTCCAAGCACATCTATTGGCCTGATCTCATAGCTCTCATTTACATAGAGATTGAATGTAAGATGAATAAACAGATAGCAGGAAACAGTGGTGATATAGGCCGAGCGCTTGTTCAAATTTGAATGTGCCTCATCTGGAACGACCCAGCTTGGTGCCTTTTGTACAAAACGCACCTGATTTCTGTTGCCATAGTTTCTATTAAGCTCTAAAAGGAGAAACATGCTTCGCTAGCTGCACCATCTCCACACACGTTCACCTTCATGTCGACCAGAAGACGCCGCCATCACCGATACGGGCCGATTTGGATAAGCGACAGTTTTGGAGACGTAAAGATGGCGTTCCCTTTGATTTTAGATGATGGAAAAGCATGTACTGACGATTTAAACAGTTAAACTCTTCTGCTCGTTCAGCTTAGCATAAAACGCCTACTAGTCTAATGCATAATGTAGCTTATAGGCTAATTATACTCAGTGCAGCAAATGCTAATTGTTTACACTCTTAGCCATGTTTACGGGACTTAATGAAGTCAATCATCTCTAATATTTCCTTACAGTGGGCTCAGTGGTTAATGCCTATTCCTCAGATAATGTGGGTTATTGGGTTTCTTCATCTTATAGCACATGTACATTATGTTTATACAACGCATTAGTGAACTATTTTGTGGTCGAAATCCTATAGGCCCAGTTAATGATGATGAGCGATTCCACAGATTTTTGTTTTCGATCCAATACCAAGAAATACTACGGCAAATATTGCAATCTCATTCTGTTACCAATGTATTTTGTCTTAAAATGTATTGACACTCCTCTACTAGAAAGAATTTTACCTTGGCATATATACGCTGTTCTCTTTGCTCCACCCCAGCTTGAACTAATCTAAAAATGACACATATGTGCAGCCAAAATTAAAACGTATTTCAAAAAATGCAAAGAAAAAAAAAAAAAAGCTAAAATTTGAAGTATTGATATTTTTGCATGACAATCAGTAGCAGCTAAAGCTAATTCCTTCTTGAAAATGGCTTCATAGATCATAACAGTAGATGCATATTCTTCATGTGCGTTTATTTTGCCTCTTGCGTTACTGTAAATGCATGAGCGGTCCAGTCCACCCCAGAATGGAGAGTGGACGTCCTGGAACAGTCAGCGGGACCTGCAGGGGCTAAAGATCAGGCCGGGAGAAACCACGGGGGCCCTGGCTGTCAAAGGCAGAGCTATCTAGGGGCCGAAGGGGGGTCTGAAACATGACATACATTTCATTACACTTAAACCAACTGTGGGTTCAACTCGGAGCCCTGGATCTGTGCGCGGGCGTCTCGGAGGAGGGAGAGAGTGGAGGTGCCAGAGAAGAGCTGGCACAAAGAACACAATGGCGGAGTGGACAAAGAGGCCACCGCTGGACTAATTGCTCGGGGATGGCGAGGAATATTTGAAGTACTTATGTGTTAAGCTCAGTTTTCATTTAACTTTCATTTGCTATGAGTAAGTAAGGGTATTATAATGGTGCATGTATTACAATGTATTGCCAATTTCTGGTTGGGATAATAGGTTGGGTAATGGCTAGCTAATACTAGTCTAGCTATAACGAAACCTAATCATGCTTAGTGGTTTAATAGGTGGGAACTTGGAAGAAAAAAGAAGAAAATATGCTAGCAAATAGCCCCAACACAACTAATTTTAAAGTTATTTATCTGCACAAAAATAGCTCAAGGACTCAGAAGTGAATCAGTGTAAATAAGGCTAAAAACAATAGTTACTAGCATTAAAGTAAGCGTAGCATTGCTTAGGGAAAGTTAAAAACACATACTTTCTGGATCACCACCTGATGACATCATCCAGTGGGGCCAAGCATTTGCAGCTAAGGAGAGGGAAGACAGCCAAATGATTACTCAAAGATGCGATATAGAAACACAACTTATTTTTTTTCATAAGGAGGCAACATTATAACATGATAAGAAGCTAAACGTTTTGTGTAGCAGAGGACTTTTAATACGAGATAACAGTTCCAGATTTGTTTTTCATATAATAAAGTAAAATGACGTGTCAAAATGAGACTGTGTGCTGTCAGCATCTAATTAAAAGGCATTTTTATCAGCGGCGAACCAAGAAGTAAGCTTAGTATGCTAGTTGTTGTCTGCTCCGGCCTCATCGCGGTGAATAACTAGAATGCAAGGAATGGGTTTACGAATAAGTGGGGAATAAGTCATAGAAATAGGCTAGTAATAGGCTACTACTATTCCAAAACCACAATCCACAATCAACTAAATATCTTCTGTGGTTGCATTATTGCAGCCCTGACATGTGGGGTGCCCCAGGGGTCAATCCTGGGACCCCTTTTGTTTAATCTCTACATGCTGCTGTTAGGCCAGTTAATACGCAGCAATAATGTCCTACCAGAACTATGCAGATGACACTCAGATCTATGTCTCACTGGCAGCAGGCGAATATGGACCAGTGGATTCACTCAAACAGATCAGTGTGTGGATGCAAAACAACTTTCTCCAGCTAAACTCAGACAAGACTGAAGTCATAGTCTTTGTCTTTGTACCAGTCGTGCTACACAAATAAACTTGCCTTGCCACTGACACTATCCCTTCCCTCTGTCCAGGATGCACACTAGGGCATCTGTATTTAACTCCAGTACATTGACACATGGAGTTGTTGTGAGACATGGTGGACATGAGTGGGGAATGGTCCTTATCTGACATGGAGTGTGGTCTTTTGAGTCAGAGAGAGACAGAGAGATAGAGAGAGAGAGCGAGAGAGAGCACTTGTCCATTAACACACTCCGGGACGGTTCTCTGGAGAGGCCCTCAGACAGAGTGCTCGGGCGGAGGGTAGCAGAGCCGTATTGGTCGGTCCAGAAGAAGTCGAATCAGAGTGGAGTGCTTGGGTTAAAAATGCATGGTTTAACTTATAGGTTAGTTTGTTTGCAATAACTCTGAAGGAGGTAGCAGCATTTAAATCGAAGGGAAAGTCAGGACAGTAGCATCTCATGTGTAGTAGATATTTATAATTGTGGGATAAAGTTTTCACTACAGCCACAAGGGGTCAGTAAAGAAGCAAAGGATTACTTGTAGTTTTATATTCTTCCTATAAATAATTATATGAGTTTTACCGATTGCATTACTGTTTAAATGGAAAGTCAAGTAAACTACATATGGTGTTAAATAGATCTTAATTGCGAGAAAGAGTTCTAACACCAACCACAAGGGGTCAGCAAAGATGCAAAGGATCATTTTTAGTTTTTTTCCCCACATTCTTTCTATAGAAGTGTTTTAGTCTTAACATTATACTTTTATTCAACTATACTATTTTGAAAGCAACTTGATTTTCAGCTAAAATAAAATGTGACTAAAAAGAACAATATACATTTTCTTCTCACCCTCTTTTTCCTCTCTTTTACTTCTACTTGAGTAATATTAATTTGAAGTAAGACAATTTTTTGTATTTTCTTGAACAAAAAGCGCATCTATTCAACTCCACATCTGGGCGTGCATTGCAAGATAGGACCAAAACAGTGAGTGCTTCTAGCCTTCTCCAGTGATCATTCCTGCCTTATGATAAATATAAAACATAACCTACTTCGCATAACAAAGAAACGTCTTTTGAAATTCCCTTGGAGTATTATTAAAGCGGCTATAGAATTACAAAACGCTATTATTGCTGCTCGCTTGGGGGGAGCCCTTGCTCATTAGGCTCCTAAGATGTCTCTGGTTTTGATTATCTCATCCTCTCCCTCCTCTTGTTCTAGTGACAAACTCCAGCTATTTTGATGCCAATCTCCTTCCAGCTGTCATATCTATCTTAAAGATCACAAAAACCTTCAGACACACTTGTGATACGTCTTCAAATTTGCTAGACGTCGGTTTGATTCCCCCATTGAATTTGCAGGATTAACTTGAGGAAGAAATGTCTCAGATTTCTTAAAGGCGTCTGCTGCGTCTGACTTCAGAGCGTGCGATGGTGTGAGTGTGTGGTGGTATTGTCCAGGGGAGGGAACCCTCACTCCAACCGTCAGCGCGGCACCAAGTGGGACAGGCATGATTAAAACGCACCGAGGCTGTGACTGACAGACTCCCCATCGCCTCCACAAGATGACATGTCTCCAAGTGCCGCGCAAAAGCAACTCCTCTAATTTTAACTCCGACCCCCTCCGTCAAAACCCACAAAAACAGGCATGCTGTGGTTCTTAACCACAATAAAAGTGATAACAACTAAACAGAGGAATAAGTTTAAACACAACAATGGAGAGAGAAGAGACAAAAGGGCTGAGAAGGCGCCATTTCCCTCCGGTAAACGCACACAGCAGGAACCTGTGAGCTTGTGACAACACCTTCAAACAATTCTGTTACTTTCACACAAATATCTGCTGCTGATGCTCTCAAGCACCGCTGTCCCACTGCACATCCACGTGCCAAGCTCCTGCTTACAGGGAACAAACTCTCCGAGTAAGTGTGCCTGACATTTGTCATGCAGCATACAGTCAGCAAGCAGGAGAGAGGTGGGCTACCAGGATGTATAGGCGATCCATGTGTGAAAGCATGTGTGAACAAAATCATTTGGTTTGTCTGTGCT
The DNA here is from genome assembly GCA_000787095.1 of Periophthalmodon schlosseri. Classification (NCBI taxonomy): domain Eukaryota; kingdom Metazoa; phylum Chordata; class Actinopteri; order Gobiiformes; family Gobiidae; genus Periophthalmodon; species Periophthalmodon schlosseri. The sequence goes on from KN480588.1 coordinate 8,450, forward strand.
TCTTGTGATTCTCATTTCTTCACAATGAGGAGGACAGAGGGGGGTTTCCTGTTATTGTCAGGGTCGTGTACTAAATGATTCACACAAACGGGATCTTTTACATCGGCGTCAGCACTTCAGCTGGGCGCCCTTGTGGGGGAATTCTTTTTGTGTGTTTTTATTGAAGTCTGCACAGAGTGCGCCCAAACGCTCTGACAGGGGGCCCCCGAGGGCGCTTGTCTTCACCTCCGAATCATAAGATAGAGAGACCATGCTCCCTGTGTGCACTCAATTATACCCCTCCATACCCCCCCACACTCTACCCTGCCCTCCCTGCCCCAAAAACTAAAACAGAGGAAGAGGAAAGGCTTCAGTAATGCAGTCCCAGTGGAGGGCAGTGTGATCAGCCCGCGCTGCTGGCACGGCTGACAGGCTCGACGTGGCAGTGTGCTCCCTGTAGTCTGTCAGAGTGGAGCTACAGCATGACGGTTAGTACGCCTCCTCCCGGGACATGCTTTCTTTGCTTACCCCCGGCGGCCCTGCCATGACAGGCCCCTCCTCTGACCCAAAGAGAACCAAAGCTTTGGCCCAATTACACCCGGCTAGGTGGGTTACGGCGCCATGATACCGGGACGACACGTGGAGCGAGGCGCAGAGGAAAGTCGGCAATTCTCAACCATTACTGGACAAAAGTTTGGTTACTCACGATGAGTCGTCACATGTCTATCTCTCGCATAACCTACAGAATTATGTAATAACAATCGAGATGGTAATGCCGATACAATGCAACAACAACAGCTAGTTCCCCATGTGCTACAGCCTTGAGTGCCTCCCCAGTGAGCAGCCCTGTGACTCCTGGCGCGGGGCTGCAGGGAGAGCGCGTCTGTAATTCGATCAGCGGGCACAGCTGCACAAACAGGGCTTCGGCGGTATTTCTCTGGGCTCCACGGAATTGACTTTGCATGAATGGCCCCTCTCTTCGCCCCAAAATGCTCCGTTTTCCACATGTCGGCGCGTACACGACAACCTCTGCGCCTTATTATCCAGGAAGAGCTCTCTCCGTCCTCTCTCGCTAAAGACCTCGTCCAAAACCCTGCTGCCTGACCTGTCAAAACCAAGCAATCCTCTGAAAAAAATAACAGAAAAAATCGCAAACAAAATAAAGCAACAACCGCTGGCAGGGTCAGGGGGGCATGCGGTCTGGGGGCCCGGACTCTGGCGGGGCTCTGTGATTGGTGGAAAGGGCACAGAGTAGAAGGGGAATCTTTTCAAAGTGAAATCTCCAGCTGATGGCTTATAGAGCTCCATGCAGTTTGTTTCTCTTGCTGCTGTCAGGAGTTTTCGCCATTTGGAAGGATTAGAAAAAGTGAGAGAAAAAAAAAGAGAGAGAGCGAGAAGAGAAACTGGACAGGGTCTGAGTGATGGACCCCTCGGAGGGTGATAAACCTACGACCTTGACGCCCCCCGCGGTGACCCTTGAACTACGACCTCTGGCTCGGTGCCGCGGACAGGTGCAGACGGGGAGAGTGACCACACCGCGCGGTACGTAGCAGCCAAATATGCTCTGACCCCGTCCTGATGGTCCGGTTTCTCCAGGAATAACAGAGAGAAACGGAAAAGTGGAGGAGTTGTAATAGAGACTGACGAATAATTAAGATAAATGTCAGAGTGGCTTTAACAGATGGGTATTGGATTTGGGTTTTCCTGACCAAGTTGTAAGGTAGAGTTGGAAAAATAGACTACATTTTTGGAGTTGTATTCTGAGTATAAACTAGTGGATGATGTAAAATGGGAGGAAAAACATTGTAAGAACTTTTTGTTTATTAGCGGGGTTACGCAGATGACATCACAACGTTAGGAATCGTCAACTGTAAATAGTCACATTCATAAATAGCGCTTTTCCACCTTCAAGGCACTCAAAGCGCTTTACATCAAGGAACCGCTCACCCATTCATGCACCAGTGCACGCAGACACTGGGGCGAGGGGGGTTAAGTGTCTTGCCCAAGGACACAACAAGAGCATTCATTCTTTGGATCAGTGGACAAACACTCTACCAACTGAGCTACTGTCTTAGCAGTGTCAATAGTGAACAACGATTTCTTTTTTAAATGAAAAAGAGCCGTTGTCTGACCAAAAAATACATAAAAGTCTTCAACTCTTCGTATTTACTTTGTACCTGACATCTACGCTTGATTATTCTAGGTTGCCACGGTGGAACTGATGCCCCTCCCATCTCTCAAACCCTCTCGAACTGTAACTGTAGAGAGTAATTTTGCACTGAGCCAACAATTCTATCAAATGATTTTCCCATTGCAAAAAGAATAGAGAGGTGCAATTGTGTTATGCTGCTAATGAGATTCCAGCAGAGTCACATTTTGGTGAATACAAGCTGCTGAGGTGACAGGTTTGCCAAAGCAGCTGGACATGGCACATCTGATCCAAACCAGTGCGATCTTTATGAGCCAGGCGAAATGTACCAGACAAAGGCAATAACAAATGCTGAAAAAAGAGAATTAACCTTGACTTTTCAAGATAGAAAATATGATAGAAACGATGTAAAGTGACTAATGTGATGAACAGGTAATGGTGGATCATCTGGTTCAAGGATAAATGCTTTAACCGAGGGCTGGACAATATCTCGCAACTGAATCTAAATTGCAACGATCAACTCTACAATTATTTATAATACAAAAGAATGTCCTCTGCAAAGAACAAAATGTTTTGTTTTTTGTTGTTTCTTGCATTAGCCTCAAGTTCATAGCTGAACCCCAGTATTTATTTTACATCTAGTGGAAGTACAACATTTTACTAAAGGTGCTATACCTGATTTTTGCTGTCTTAAAAACATGAAAACCAGAACTAGTTCATTTTAAATGGTTCCAAAGTTATTCCTTACTTACCTTAGGCATTTTTAACATCTTAATTATTCACAGTGATGAGTTTAAAAGCACTTTTCACAACTCTCCGAAACCAGTGTGAAGTTTTGCTATGACGGTAAAACTAACAGCACTTTCTGATAATTGGACAATGAAACACTTAGACTATAAACTATAATTGGATACAGACAGCACGCAGCTGACTTATTTTGACCTCAGGACCTGCTTATACAATATATCTGTACTGGAGATTACAGTCAAAAACATGGGGAAAGGACACAGGGCCTCAAATTCCCAGGAAAAAGATGAAAAAATACACTATACAAAAAAAACGTTAGAAAAACACTTGGGTTTTTGTTACAGGGAGCGGTGGTGGTGTGGTAAGATGGAAATGGAAACAGACAGTCGTGCAGTGACTAATGCAATGCGGTGTAGGTTTGGTGTGAGTGACACTGAGCAGAGCCTGTTCCTCTGCCACACTGGGCTCTCAGGTCGCTGTGGTCCATGCCAGTCTTTGTGCAGATCCACTTCCTCTCCCCGGGCACCTCCCTCACGTTGTTGGCCCAGTGATTCAGTGCCTTGCATTAAGAGCAATTCACCTGCCTCCGGCGTCCCAGCGGCACTGGTCCCCCGGGGAAACCAGGTGGAGCATAAAAAAGTTCCACATATGGTAAAGTCAAGCTGCTCCGAGGCTGCCGACTGTGTGCCGTGGGGATGCAGGCTCCTAAAAGGCCCAGCTGGCACTTGGAAAAGGGCTTGTGCATTACTACACCTCAGTGCTGGTTTGGGCTCCCCTTTGGAAAGTGTTGGCCGGCGCTCATGACCAACCATTTTAGATTTGTGCCTGTATCCCCCCCCCGCCCCATTCCACGCTCCCTC
>KN480588.1:12220-31344 GCA_000787095.1 Periophthalmodon schlosseri
CATTCCACGCTCCCTCCCGCCTTCCAAACGGGTCTGTATCCAATTGAACATTTGGTCCTCCACTGCTGGTTAATCAAATTCCTCCATCTGGCCCCCCATCCCTGTGGAACACAAAAGGTGCAGCCTGAGCCCTGGTCCAAGTGCATATTGGGAGGGAGGCGGGGGGGCACTGCCTACCTAACTTACACAGCCCAGTCAACTACATCAGGTAGGGAGCGCCAGGCCGGAGTTTTGGGCAAACAGTAACAGCTTGGGAGTGAGTGTCTGAGGCCTGCTGTTCATATAGAGCCCGGGGACAGGGCGGTTCATGCGACAGTAGGAGGGTTTATGAGCTAATACCTCCACATACACTGTAGAATACTGATAGAGTGGGACTAAGCACTGCGGGCTGCTTACACCATCGCTGCAGTAAGGTCTCCAAGGCAGTAGGGGGCGTCGCTCTGATAACTTATCTTCTAAATGATCAGTATTCTTGTATTTAAGTGAGGCTAATCAAACTCCAAACATACTTTTAGATGTAGGAACAAACTTGTGACATTATCAAAGTACTAAAGAAACGCAAAAGCTCTGATTTTGTGTTTCTTTATTTTAAATGAATTAATTAACTTGACCTATTTGTGTCCCCAGATACGACTTAGACATATTCTAATCATATTCTGTATGGCTTTTACTGACAACAGGCTGGAGTCTTGATCTCACAGTGCACAAACAAAAGATTTAAATATCTTTCCTCCCTCAAAATGTGTAAATAAATAAATAACTTAATTAACAAAACATGCAAACGACAGTTCCTAGGAGCTGCTAACCCACAACTCATTAAAATGTGCTTTCGAACCACACCGTTCTTTATGTTATAATTTTTCAACGATTCAGCACAAATGTACGACTTGAAATCACAAAAGCAGCACAAAATCCGTGTCTGCCTCCATCGGGGCGAGGTGAAGATGGGGACACAAATTGACGCTACACCGCCACATGGCACACCTCCTACTCCACGCTAATATCCATTGTACCGTTCCTATTCATGTCCGACCCATCCTCTCCCCAGCCAGGTGGCCAAACATGTGTCAATAATTAAACTGCTTTTTACATAACAGCATACAGGAACACAACGCAATTTGCCGCCCATATTTCACTGGGCTTTTATGAAAGCACATGAGAGCTCGTAATTAATCAAACCACTGGAATATGTGAACGGCAATTTCCACCTAATGGCACTTACAGGGATTGGGTCTCTTAAGCGCCGCGTCCTGTCTGCCCAAACGAGCCGGATTCATTTTCATCTGCGCAGTTCAGACAGCGGAGTGCGGAGAGGGTGTTAAACAACGCCCATCTGACACAGGCGAGTGGGGACTATGATCCAGAGCTAGCGATGACGACGGGGAAGGCAGTTTTGGTTGTCTACGGTGTTTGTGGATAGGCCTGTCATGATAAATACTGTATGGACTTGCCGTTTAATACATGACAGATGGTACAATATTTTTTGGGGGTCAATATTTATAGTTGTACTTTTTTTAGCACTAGTGGGGAAGGTTTTTTTCTGTATCATGGTGAGACTTTAGCTGCGGAAGGTCATTATAAATACAGTCTGCTGTTTCGTTATTGCAGCTCATGCTTTTTAACAACATAGTACAGTTAGAAAAGTGTTGACTGGGTTCATCAGGCTTTAGGATTATTGTGGCAGTGGCATAAATTAGTTTCAATATTATTATCGTTTATCGGCTGTATTTTCTTCAGCAATATATCGCATGTCAAAAGTTGTTATCCTATTTGTGGACATGTGTTTATGTGGTTTGACGTATAGTAGAAGAATGAAATGGAATAGTCACTTTTCTTAGTGATTTTATTTTAAGTAATTTCCCAAAAATTCTGAATTTGAAACTGGTTGAGACTAGTAATATCTATACTAAATGTAGATGAAGTTACGTTATTAAATAGTGCTCCAGTGGATACATGAGTTTTTCTAGAATTCAAAACCTCAGTGTCCAAGTGAAAATGGAAACCAAATAAATTAGAATTTTCAAAAAGAAAGAAATTATTTTAAATGTACAAAATCAATTACATTTTCATTGTCACTGACTATTAATTACTCACCACGAGTGCAAACTTTTTGTCTTAAATGCTTGCATCTAACATTTGACTGTAACGTATCCAGTTGACCTCCAACGCTAAGGTTCCACACTTCCAAACGGGTTGCTCCATCTCTATAAAACCCCCAAACCAAGCTATGACAATTTGATCACAGTTCTAAACAACTTCACGCATTTTCAGCAATGTCTCCTCAATAAAATCCATACGTCCAACACCAATGAACACATCACAAACCTCCACTTTCAAACTTCTTCAATAATCTCACAAACCATCTCGCCTTGACCTGAAAATCCTGACGTAGGTTCTGTATTGGCCTTAACCCTAGGGGACCAAAACCACCACCCCGACCATCATCCCCCCAGCCGGGATCGCTGGCTTGCTTTTAGTGGCTTTCCAGGCTGAAGTCCTCGCCTAAATGGCACCCAAGTCCCTAAAAGTGTCTTTCTCTCCCTCCCCGCGGCCCTCCCAAGACTCCTCTAAGTGCAGCATCTTGTTACAGTAACTCAGCCTGGCCCGAGACAGTGGAGGAGAGAGAGAGGAGGCCATTGATTTTCCCCCACCCCATTTCAGCTCCTTCAAGACTTGCAGTAAGATCTCTTAGGAGACTCTCGAATGCATTGGGCGTTATGGGAAACGGTGTCATTGCGTTTAAGGTCAGGGTTTTAGTTTTGAGTGTGTTTTTATTGGCGCGCGGAACAAGACGGACAAACAAAGCGATGGTGCCAGGATGCCAGACATATAGTAAAAAGAGTGATGGAGGAACTTGATCCACTGCGGAGACAAGGGAAGCTAACTGCAGCTAAGTAGTGAGCTTTTAGCCGGCTCCATAGGTAAACCAGAGTCTATAAAAAGATGCAGTTGGATAAATAATTGAGGAGAAATGCCAGGACTGTATCACTAGTCCCGTTTCAGGGGAAGCAGAGAAGTAAAATGTAATGACTTAGAAGATTTGGCCTGGAGTTGTACTGGCAACTCTCAGTGCATCTTTTGATTTCACTAAAGTTTACCTATGCAATCTACTGTGATTTTGTTACACGATCAATAGATTAGAATTTATTTATTTATTTTTTTTATTTATGATGTCATTCTCTCAGGTGGGGGGGGCAATTCAATTCAAGTTTATTTATATAGAACATTTAAAAACAACTTCAGCTGACCAAAGTGCGATACATAGGAAAAGTAAAACATAACACCGACATATCCTGTGTAGCTAGTATTAAATGCCAGGGAGAAGAGGTGGGTTTTCAGTCTAGTCTTAAACTGCGTTAAAGACTGAGAGGATCTGACAGGCAGAGGGCGCTGTTCCATAGTCTGGGCGTTGCCACAGAAAAGGCTCCGTCATCTCTGGTCTTGAGCCTGGCTCAAATTAAGGGCCAAATATTCCTATTGATTACATTTTATTTTCATAACCAAATATTTAAAAAGTAAATTTATAAATGTGGAACCTGAACCCACAGAATTACAGCGCAAATGTGCATTTTAACAATATCAATTTTTATCAGCCCACTATCTGTATTAAATATTAGTACCTACAGAATGTTGCAATGTCAACTGAAAACCAGCAGTTGGCAGCGTTGAGAGAAAGATCGATGCATGAAAGACAGACAAACAAGTCAAGTCAAAGGTTAAAAGTGCTTCAAAATGCACCGAAAAATGCGCACGCAGATCTGTTGGTTAAAATTACTCTGGCAACTGTACCGCAAAATATGTAACTCATATTCGCATTCTCTTCGTCTGCAACTTCCAACAGCGAGCGCTAAACACGCCATAACTTAGAAGGTACTAATCATTTCTTTGAGTTCACATCAAATAATGTCAAAATTTTGCTTCCAAGAATATGCGTTACCGAAGCTACCGCGCTGCCCTCGCCTCTGCCTTTGGCCCCAGCTCCAGGCCTGTGCTAGTCTGGGGCCCTTGCATGTCTCTGAGGGGCCCCAGGTTGCATCTCCTCTCGCGTATTCCGCCTTCTTTACTCTTTCTAATCATTGGCCCTGTTTCCGCTCAATGCCAGCCTGCTAAATTCTTAATAACCGCCGCTAACTCCGAGCTTGAACTCTCATTCATTTACATCTTATTGAGCTATTCTGGCACAATTAAAATGCAACGCAACTTCCTTTTGGTTCTTGATATGCAGTCATTTTCGCAACACAGGGTTGTTCTTGTGAGTCATTAAGGCAAGAAAAGTGAAATAAAAACACGAAAAAGATCTATGTATTGTTTATTAGCACCTCGGGCTTTTTACCCCCAAGGCATTCTGGGTAAGGGAGGGGCAGAGGTCACCGCAATTACCATTCTGCGCTTCCTCGGAGTCAGACAGTGTGAAGACATGCATTGGCAAATTCCATGGCAGAATTGTATATCGCATTAGCATAAAGCCCCGAAGAGCTAACCTTTGTGCGATTCCATTTGATTTGGAGGGTGGAAAGCAGGCCAACTGACGGCTTCATCCGACCCTGCTGTTCGGAAGTTCTGTGAGTTTGTGTCTCAGTTTCGACGCTTTTTGGAAACTAATGTTGCAGTTTTGACTTTTGGGATTTCTGCAAAAAACAAATATCGATATGACAAAAACAAAATGTATGACAATGACTCTGGTTTACCTATGGAGTCGGCTACACGTTTACTACTTAGCTGCAGTTAGCTTCCCTTGTTAGCTTCCCTTGTTAGCTTCCCTTGTTTCTGCAGTCGATCAACCTCCAGGCCAACAAAAAGTCAGATTTGTGAAGATGCAAACCTGCTCATGTGGACACATGTTTTTAGTGCAATAAACACAAAAAAAAGGAAAAAAAACTTTTATTTTAGTCTTCTTTCTGGCAAAAAAGTACATACTGTGGCTTTAAAGGGCCCATATTACTCTATTTTCTGATCTGGTTTTTAAGTTGCTTCCTCATCACAAACATACACTTGTGTTTTATTTCATTTACACGTTTAACACACAAATCCTGCATATTTAGGCTGAGTTCTTCTTCACAGAAAACACTCTGTTCCACCTTGTGATGTCATTAAGTGGTAATACAGGAAGTGCTCCACTGCGTTTTTAAACTCCACACACCTTCACTAGAATCATTTGGCTCATTTCAGCCCTGGAGTCTCTACTAGAAAAAAGGTAAAAGGAGCTGTTAACTTGAAAACTACCACTTCATGACATCACATGGTGGAACTGAGCATTTTGAGGTTTGGAGATGTAGACAGACTAATAATAAAGGGTTACTCAAACATGTGTGAATGAAACAAAACGTAACTCCAGGTATGTTTTTGAGGAGGTAACAGCATTTTAACGTAACTTAAGTCTCACAAGAGTCCATTTTGCGTAACGTAGGACCTTTAAAAAAGTACTCTCATTCTGAATAGATTTGAATGCTATAAGCCGCATTTCTCTTTGAGCTAACCTTAAGTAAAGATTAAACATTACCGTCACTCTGAGCTTACTCCAGCTTTGTTTCGTGTGGTATATCGCCTGCATTCTGAGAGCCTAAAACAGTATAAAAAGTCCTGACAGCTCCACACACGCCCGCGCTGTTTCCAGAGTTTCTCTTGTTTGTCTTTTGGTCTTGTGACTGCTCTCGCTAAAGATGTGCTTTTCCAAAAATAAAGCGTCGGGGGACATGAGGGATCATTGAATCATCCTGGGTAGAATATCGCATCATCTGTACAGCTCCCAGCTCCTGTCTCGAGCTCCAGAAAAACAGCACACTCAAATGCAGCGTGCGGCCCCAAACCTCCGCGTGATAATTGCACCTCTCCACACCTCCTCGTTTCTATACGTTGGCTGACACCTTGCCTGCCCTTGTTTAACAGGTTCATCAGAAGTGCACTGTATTTTCATATGAGCGGTAATGCTAGTATTTGCAGCATCATTAAACCCCAATATGGCAATAGACGGGATATGAGGACAGTAGGTTTGACAGGCTGGTGTGAGCGAGGAAAAAATAGTGAGAATTCGTGTCCTTGGTTCGGCCTTTTCTGGCAAATTGGATTGTGCGAGTCAAAATGTGGGAATTGATACTTATGGTCTCGCATAGCTTAATTAGAAAGTACGCTCAAAACGGTAAACTGCAAACAAAATGTAAAAATGGAAAAAGTGTTATGGTTACTATATGTAACCCTGGTTCTCTGAGTAAAAAAAATAATTCCACTACATCTCCATCTACCATTGAAAAATTAGAGTCACTGCCAGAACAATTCACACTAAAATGTTTTGAATGGTTCTCAAAATGGCGGCATATGTACCTGGATGGACAGAACGACTCATTAACACTAATAAGTAAACTGATTTAGGATAAACTTTTAATTTCACTAATGCATTTACGTTGCTACGGGCTTTGCAAGCTTTAAGCCAAAGACGCGCTTTCTCCGGTTAAAGTGAGCCGTAAGAATCACACACAACAGCAGGAAGCGTCTCGGCTCTGCTTGTTATTGTGGCGTCTGAACTCTTCTCTAAACGTATGTAAAATTAATATAAGGTCACGATTCATCATAACCGTAATACATATTAAAGGCAGACGTACAATGAAGTGGGCAATGAGGGCAGTGGTGAAAAAGCAAGACACAAAAGCGAATAAAAAGATGGAGAACGCAAAGGGAGAGAAAGAGATGTGTGAATTTCCCGGCTCCCTCGAGAGCTCCCTTGATGCCAGGCATTCATCATCCGGCCTGTAATATCAGTGATTCCGCGGCTCCTCTGCTTACAGCCGAATTCATTTCTGCTTTAATTACTCTCATCGGCGGAATGCTGATGAAGGAGAGGGACCCAGCTTTAATTTGAATGAATTCCACCCGGACGGCCCTGGCAAACAACTGGCAGCCCGGCCCCAGGAGCCACTCTGGGACTGTGAGAACCTCAGCCCGTGGGCCCCCCCCTTCCGCAACCAGGGCCCCCACCGACCGGGGCCCCCACCGACCGGGTACCTTAGTGAGGGAGGGTGTGTGTTTTACCGATGAGCCCGTGTACGTAATTGGTTGTTTTCACATTATACACAGCTAAAATGAAACGTCCAAATAGTAACGTGTTTATTGTGTAATTAAGAGCAGACGTTTTAAAGGGAACATACTGAGAATTTAGTATTAAACAATAATACGCAATACGTTTTTTTCATTTCGTAAACCGCAGTATTGATCTAAAAGAGCTTCGTAATAAAAACGCACAGGCGGAGACGGGGGGTAGGTGAAAACAGGCATTTTCCGAGCACTCGAGCCTCGACTTCAGTCAATACGTGAGGGAATAGTGTTATAACATAAAAAAAAAACTCATAAAAGCTGTTTTACATAGGTCACCTTTAAGTAGATGAGCGTCGAATAAAACATAAAACATGAAAAATACATGGGAAATGATGACATAATACATTTCATATCTTTTGTATTGCATTTTGAGTACTGAATGTGCTGATGTCCTTCTAAAATGTAGTAGCAAAAGTAGGATTCTTAATACAATTTGTCTATTTTTACTTTTATTCTTGAATACACAATGTTGACACTTTACGTAGTACTTATACTTATTTTAGTCGACTAACAGCTTTCACGTTGTATCTCACGCTGCAATACTATAATGACACTAGATTCAGTTGATGCTAAGCTAATAAAGATGCTAACGCTAGTATTGTTAGCGCACAGTGAAACTCCGGTGTAATATCGTTTGTGCCCAGCAGAGGAGCCGTGCTTTGTTACAGAGCGCGGCTGTATATTGGATAAGGATTGTGATTGATTATGTGGTCTGCCCCAAAGATTTGTCTGATTAAACGTAACTACGCTGTGCCTTTTCTTTTCCAGGCCCTAATGAAGCAGCCGCGCACAGACGTGGAGCGGGCGCGGAGCTGCACATAAGTACACGCATACGGGGAAAAAGTATTTACAAATGAGGACGCATTATTCAGCATTTGCATTGTGAGATGTAATCAAACTTATTTAGTCAATACTGCAACTTCAATCACACCAACAACTGTAAACTGGCCTAGGATCTCAGAGGGACTAACCTGGCTAAACAAAAGTACGCTGCCATATACCACTGCTTCACCTACTATGCTACTACTACTACTACTACTACTACTATGACTACTACGACTACTGCTGCTACTACTACTACTACTACTACTACTATTACTATTCCTACCATTAATTCTGCTCCTCCTTCAACCACTGCTACTATTCCTCCTACTACCATTACTACTACTGCCATTACTACTACCACTACTACCACTACCATGACCACTACTACTACTACTACTACTACTATGACTACTACGACTACTGCTACTGCTACTACTACTACTATTACTCCTCCTCCTCCTTCTACCATTGCTACTACTCCTCATACTACCATTACTACTCCTACTACTCCTACTACCATTACTACTGCCATTATTACTACCACTACTAGCACTATCATGACCACTACCACTACTACTACTACTACTACTACTATGACTACTACGACTACTGCTACTGCTACTACTACTACTATTACTCCTCCTCCTCCTTCTACCATTGCTACTACTCCTCATACTACCATTACTACTCCTACTACTCCTACTACCATTACTACTGCCATTATTACTACCACTACTACCACTACCATGACCACTACTACTACTACTACTACTACTACTACTACTACTACTACTACTCCTACCATTACTCCTGCTCTTCCTTCAACCACTGCTACTACTCCTCCTACTACCATTACTACTGCCATTACTACTACTACTACTACTACTACTACTACTACTACTACTACTACCATGACCACTACCACCACTACCACTACTACTACTATGACTACTACTACTATACTAAAACTACTACTACTATTTCTACTGAGGCAGATTTTGCATTTTGGCCTTTGCTATAAAGTACATGAGAATAAATTAAAAACTACAACTGCAATTCGGTAACAACTATAATTTTACATGACTTAAATATGTAGTTTCAGGTAGTAAAATTCTGAAAAAGTGAACAGTATGACTCCAGTACTCAAGTACTGCAGTAAGTACTCATTATTTTCTCTCTGAAGATGACTAAATGTTGTCACTTTCTCGTTGCCAATTAGAGGGAAACGCGCCCTTCCCATTTATCGCTGTAAATGGCCTTGTATGATTCTCGCAGCGACAGACTTATCTCTATTTGTCTCCTCTAATTTCCTGTTGGTGGGTGTGCGTGACCTCCGGCGACCCTGCCCCCTACTGGACAGGTGGGACGTTCGCTGGCAGTGTCTCTCTGGCCGTGATGAGCAGCTGGGGCTAAACACCGAGCGCATTAATATCTTCTTAATGATAATAATCATTATGGCATAAGCACCTTCCCCAAAGTGGGACAGAGACGCGCCGAATGTGCCAGGGTAGCATCATCGTTAGGTACAAAAAAGCGGAGAAAAAAAACTTGTATCAAATGAGTGTTTTAATGGGCAGCCACCTCGATAATGCACACGCTAATGTAATAATGTGATAATGAGCTATGGCTAATGCATCGGGGACAAGAGCAAGAGAGGATGGTAAGTAAACAACAGAGACAACACTTTACATTGTAGTAATATAAAAGTTATGAGGTGATAAAAAAAAACACTGAATGCAAAGGAAGAAGCCATTTTTATATTCAATTTTCAAAGTGCTGTACCTGATGTTTACGGCCTTAAAAACAGAACTAGTTCATTTCAAACGGTTTGCAGTGGTCCGAGTTGTTCCTCACTTACCGTATGAGTTCTGAGCGTCCTAAATATTTACAGCGATGAGTTAATGAGCTTTTTACAACTCTCAGAGGCCGCCACGGTAAGACGGACGACAACCAGCATGCTAACTGTGCACTTCCTGATGGCCAGACAATAAAACGCCTTTAAGATTTTGTGGTATGAAGGAGTTTTGAAACAGCAGCAGTAGGAACAGTAATATTAGCATTCAAAGTAGTAGTAGTAGTAATAGTAGTAGTAGTAGTAGCAGTAGTAGCAGTATTAGTAGTAGTATTAGTAGTAGTAGTAGCAGTAGTAGTAGAAGTAGTACCTTTTAATAAGATCAGATCTAGAAGAGGAATGTGAGCTCCTGTTTATGGTAAAGCTTTTATAAATGAAATTAAAAAAAAAATAGTTTATAGGAAGTGCATTTGATGTGACAAATACGTCTTCCCCAACGCAGCAGCAGAACTGTCTGCCTCCTCAGCCCCTCCTCTGCTTCACCACTGACATTATGCCAAAATCTTACCAAAATGTGTCCGTTAAATAAATCACCAATTACTCATGAATTCGTTTACGTCTGCTCTCGTTCCTGTAACACTGGGATCAGATTGAGACTTGTTTAGTCGCACTGTCCAATCTCAAAATCTTAAGACAAAATAAGAAAATGCACAATTCTAATCTGTCAACTGGACATAAAGTTGTAGGAGTGAAGACGTTTGGCCGCTCAGCCAAGCCGCTTCTTCAGTTCTGGTCAGATCACTGCTGGACACTGCCTTATTTTTATCTGAACGGAGGAGCTAACGACACCGAAACGAACGCACCTATTTTTGACAATATAGTCCGAGATTTGAAACTTCATTCCATTATCAGACCTTGACGATTTCAAAGACTTCCAAAGCCTTTGTGGAGTTGGAGCGGCCTACTCCGCCACTACTACATCACTTAGTCTGCTCGCCCCATTTAATGTATCTGTCAGTATCCACCTATCACAGGCCATTATCAGGCTCATCCGCGTTCATTATTGAAGCTAATGATCTGTTGTCCTCTCTGCTCCCATCCGAAAAGGGAACTACATTAAAAGTCTCTTACCGACTTAATTAGTAATTATAAATGTTAAAGATTAATCAGCGAGCGCGTGGCTTAAGGTTGGCGTCTCCACACAGCAGCGGGACAAAAGACAAAAGGGCCTCCTCTCCTCCCCGTTCGCACTGCAGTGTCACATGACAAATGGAACACGACATATGAAAAGACGGGAAACAGGAGCTCTCACTGCTAATGGACCCCGCTTTGCATTTTTTAGCACAGATTAAACTAATAGTGTTTCAGATTGATGTAAAATTGTTGCGCTAAATGTTTTGACAGTCCGTAAAATGGTTGATGTCACAAGATTAACTCCAATACATTTTTACAAACAAATAATTCAATTGGTTTGGAAAAAAAAAATGGTGTAACTGTAACGGAATAATGATGAACTCCAGTGTTTAGTCGATCCATCAATAGAAATAACCCCATTATTTGCAGATGACTTCTTATCTGGCAACGCAGAAAGAGCCAGGTTTAATTGTCACAAACATTAGAGGAATTTTCATGAGACTTTCACCACACTGCAGTGTTTTTTTCCACTCGTAACCAGGGTATGGGCTCAAGATTTAGAGGAGGGTCACCTTTACTGCGTCTAACAGCGAGTATTATGGGCCAAATGCAGTCTATACAGAGAAAGTAATATTATATTTGATGGGAGTTGCATTAAACTGTTTCTATGTTTGCATGTTTTTGTAGGAGAAAAACTGGCAGCTCTAAAACATCTCTTTTTGCCATAAACTGTAAAAAGTCGCACTGTGAACCAACAAAAAAAGCTTTGTTAAATATTTACACCCAAGTATTTCAGTTTCCCTCAAATAACTTTTAAAATGTACTTCAAACTAAACATCAGACACACAAAAAAATTACAATATTGATTTTGTCTGATGTATTATTTAACTTTGACCCAATGCCGTTTTTTTACGTTAACCCTGTGCAGTATTTTACATTGAAACAGTATTATTTAACTTTGATCCAATGCAGTAATCTAACTTCAACTGAAAAAAAAAAGATTACTCCATTGTCAGTGCAACTCCATTTTGTGCAGTACTGCAACATATCCACAAAATGAGTTTTAAGTTTGACCAAGTCGACTTAGATTGTGTGACACTTTACAGAACATTTGAATTTACTGATGGATCTGGATGTTAAAAATGAACACATAGACATCCCATTCCTCTGATTGGTGTATACACCTGTTAGCCCCGCCTTACCCCTGGAGAACCCACGGGGTCAAATTTGGCCGCAGTTAATTGCTGCTACCCAAAATGAACAAAAAAATATGTCAAATTTGACTTCAAAAGCCCAGAGTGCCACTTCTGGCCCCTGCATAGAGACACCTAGTGGATGAATATTGAACTAAAATGAGCCAGAGTGGTAGTGATTTTGGCCTTGTGTTCTTGTTTCCATTGGCCAAAGTGTGTTTGTACATTTGAAATTCAGTTCTAACATGCAACAAATAAAGCAAAAAAGAACATTGTCTCATGTCTCATTGTATCTGTGGTTGACTGATTATTTTCCTAAATTTAAAATAGTTTGCATTGACAGTGTTTGTTATTGTGATTCTTTGAAATGATGCGCCTAAAGCCCAAAGGGTCAAATTTGGCCCTGATCCTAAATTAGGGAATAAAGGGTTAAAATTGAAAAAAGTGGATATTCAGTGTTCAGTGAACTTATAGCAGTAATTTAATGCATTGTTCATAATTTTCCAAAGAAGAAAAGGGTTCTTGGGTTCTCCAGGGTTAAGTCACTCACTTCCTCTGTATGGAACAAATGGAGATAAGCCTGCCACTGATCTTTTGGTCCATTATTTTATCTGTAATCAGTGAACATCTCTTGCACATACTGCTAAAGACGCTGCGTTTAATATCATAACCTAGCCACATTATAGCTTTCTAACAAGATGGAAATAGATCCCCTAATTAAACCCTGTGTGTGCACTAATTCCTGGCTAAATCTGCAGCTCTCGGACGATTGCACCGCACCGCCGCCCGCACTCCAGTAAACATATACACACCCTTATCAACATTAAACCTTAATAACTAATAAAGCTTTCATCCTGGGACTTCCTGTGCGATTTCCATTCGTTCAGGGAGGGGGAACAGCCCAAGAACATCTCCAGTGTTTTTTCCGGAGCGGTGATGCACGAGCCAGAGGGGCAACCAGTGTCAGGGAGAACTGGAGAAGTTTAGAGAGAAAGAGAACTCGCTAACATTTAAGTGCTTTTGAGTGATTTAGTGCTGACTTTTTTATGTTAAAATAAACGACACAGATATTTGGAGGTGTTTTGGGGTTGATAACACACAGGAGTTTTGGGGATTTAAGTAGTTTTGTTGCCATATAGTTGAGATATTAAAGATAAGAGAATGTTTATTTGTTCTACAATAGGAAATTTCAGTGTTGCAACATAACATCCAGCCACAAGGGGTCAATGGAGGAACAAATGAAGTCGCTATAAGTAAATAAAAAATTAAAAAATTAAAAAAACCTACATACATTCAATCTGTGTGTCTGTCCTATAGAGCTTTTTGCGTAAAAAAAAAAAAAAATCTAATTGGATTTCTGTTTAGTCACTAATTATGTATTGAAAATAAATAAAAAATTAAAAAAAATAAATCAAAGAATTTTCCCCAGCAAATGTCCTGCTCAATCTGACTCCTAGTCCTCATTATCCAGTACTACTACCTTTCGTGGCATTATATTTTGGAGTTTTTCTGCTCAAACCAGAGTAAACGTGCCTGTAGTGTGCACATGGAGGCTGGCTGCTCGCCCAAACCACCTGAAACACATTAGACAGCTCCGCTACATTCCACAGTTCCTCCCCCTACAGCCAGAGGGCATCATAAAAGACCTCTCTGAGTGGGCCGCGCAATTAAGACAACAGCACAGAGCAAGGACAAAGACTCTAAATCCCACAATCCCCTGTTTCCAAGCCAAAAGTCATAAAGTTATATCCGCCATTAGAAGAGGTGACCTACAGTGTATTTAAGACTTACATTAAAATCACTGCCAAAAAACACAAATGAGTGAAAAATGTGGACTTCTAGATAGACAAAGCATTTACCCCTTAACTAGAAGATATCTGATTCAGTTTAGGTCTTTACTCGCAGGTTGATACACACTTAAAGGACGATATATATATATAGCGAGATTTTGGAAAATACAAGGTAGTAATTGTTGTTTTGAGAATATGCAAAAGTACAATATTGTGTATATTGTCTATAATTAAAACTAATAAAAAGGCAGAGCTTTCAAACATCTATAAGGTGTTAATTTACTTAATGTTATAGTCCAATATTTTAAACCTCAACAATGACTATTCCAAGCGCGTTTCAGCATTTCTCCTAGACAGGGGCGTCGGACTGGGGGGGGTACCGTTTACCCAGGGCCCAGGGCAGAGAGGGGCCCCTCACAAAGTCTGTAGTGCGGGTCCACTGAGATGATTTGTACCCAGGGCCCAGAATTTGGTACTACACCCCTGCTCCTAGACAGCTATAAAATCGTCTGCGTAGTGTCGATATTGTAAAGATTGAGAAATTTCGATGCAGGCAAAATAGTTGAACAGTTATACCGCATACAGATTACAGCTACAGATTTGAGCTGTAGATGGGCGAATTTGCCCCTTTTATGGCTAATTATTGGTACATTCCGCTGTTTATTTGTTGCAGCTCATGTCTTTTAATGAAACAGTTTATTTCAAAATGGTTCACTGGGATTATCTCGCATTATTTCAATCTTAATCATTGTCGTGAAGCAGTTTCAATATTGCCGTTTATCGCAGTAGTGATATATCATGCTTCAAAAATGTACATCGTGACAGGTCTAATCTGACGTCAAGTTATTCACACATGTTTCCATTTGGGCTTATCCAAGGTCAACAACCCCAGATCTTTTGTCAGTATAAACACTCTTTAATTGCACTTGAAGGCCTGTAGAGATCGTACATATGTCCGAAAGCCACTGACAACATTCCCCCGCTCTCAGTTTCTCCACAAACACATCTCGTTAAAAGGCCAGAATGACGAGAACGCGTTGCCAACAGAATAACTTTTATCAACTTTTTTTTATCAAATGCTTTGCCATCTGGACTTAAAACAGTAAGGGACCCAGCAGTGCGCCTCTCTGCACTCAAAAAAAACCAAACACGCATAAACACACTGAGAAAATGTGCCAAATTTGGGGGTGATGGCCCGTTCTGCCGCGTGCCTATATATGTTTTAGTGCTACCAAGGCCCCGTGTCTCTGGCTCGGAGTTGGATGCAGCGCGTTATGCTCACTGGGTATAACTCTATGGGCGTCGCTAGCCTCTCCTCTGGCCGCCCGTGTCCATTTGCTCCGCGGGTATGGCAGGCCCGAGCAGACAGATGGCCGATCCCCCCTCCCACCTTCTCTCTCGCTCTCCTTCTCTCACTTTCTATCTCTCGCTCTCTATCTCTCTCTCGCGCTCCGCTCTCCCCTCTCCATAACTGGTTTTTCCTCCGCCGTTGACCTTGCCACTGCCAGCCAGCAATCCGGGCCTGGCAACGGGCCGCTTCGAACAGGAGGGTAATGGTGTCCAGCGCTGCTCACATGATTATTAAGGCTCGGGACGCTGGGGGGCCCTTTCAGAAGACGGTTCGCCCCCCAAACTCGCCCCCGATACCGCCCGCCCGCCCGCTTCTTCCCATGTCTGCTGTTTGTGGAGAAAGTTTGGACGATGGCAGTCATTTGGAAGGCTATAAAGAGAGAACTTTTTGGGGGGTGAATTTGTTTGTGGTCTAAAACAAGTCTCAATACTGTAGATTTTAAATATTTGTAATTGGATCTTTTTGGAGAACATTCGGATAACTTCACGGGAGATTTGAAGGGATTCTTCTAGTGAGTCATGGGCTAATTGAACTAATTTTACTCCCAAAAAGAACTGATAGACTTTGTTGTATATTTCATACTTCATGAGATATAAGGGTTTTAAAGGTTCACTGTGTCACTTTTCAGGTAGAGGTTCAGGCACCATCTTGTCTCCATGGAGATCATTATTTTGCCTGCATGTTCCACAGTAAGCCATTAAGTTAGCTAAAGAACAAAACAAATCAACACCTAAGTGACGGTAGCTCAGTTGGTGTGTTCGTCCACTGATCTGAAGGTTGGCGGCACGACTCCAGCTCCCGCGGATGAACGCTGTCGTTGTGTCCTTGGGCAAGACACTTAACCCGCCTCGCCCCCAGTGTCTACGTGCACTGCTGTGTGAACGGGTGAGCGGTCCCTTGATGTAAAGCGCTTTGAGTGACTTGAAGGTGGAAAAGCGCTGTATAAAAATGTGATCGTTTACCATCTAAGATAATTTTAATGTCACACTATGGGACATTCCAGGCAATGCATTAAATCTGGCAACTTTAATGCGCTAGTCCAGGTTAATATTTTAAGTAAGAAAGGGCATCAGGTATAAAAACTGTCCTAACTGAACAGCCCTATCATCTTTTTATCTGTCGGCAGCTGCTGCGTAAGGTGTACTTAGCAGTTATATGAGATCTTTCCAAGCATGTGACAGTGGACCAGTGTCCAGACGTTCATCACATTCTTCAAATAGAACCAGCGCGAGCGACACTGCGCTAACTTAGATCAGATCTGTCACAGCGGGATTGCTGCGGACAGCACTCTCTCCGTTCCTGAATTCCTTCCCTCTTGAGTATGCTCCCCTGCACCAATACTGACACCCTCGGTAAATATCTCGGGCTCAAAATATTAACTCTATCAGTTGTTAAAGCAAAAAACAAAACAACTTTGACATGAGAGTCGGTAATAGGACAATTTGGAATCTATCTATTTGGCACAATCCCAGACATGATTCCCAAGCACTCCTCCGATTGGTCAGCTGACAGGAGGACACCAGTCACAGTGAAAAGTGAACTCTCATACGAAGCTTAAAGTTTTAGTTCACTCTGAAAGCCAATATGAAGCTACTAGTTGCACGTGAATTGTGATCAAATAGAAATCATAACTAAGCCTGTCACAATAAAGAATTTTGAAATGCGATATTTTGCTGAAGTAAATATAGATGATAAACCATAATACTGAAACCAAACCAAAGCAAAATTGTCCCTAAAAACATATTCTAAATGTACAATATTATTAAAATATATGAGCTGCAATAAATAAATAGCAGAATGAAACATAGTTTGTGTCTATAATGAGTCATCGAAGGTCATAATTCAACCTTCAGCTCAAATCTCATCGTAGAACAGAAAAATTAACTAAATCTTCCCACCAGTGCAAAGAAAAAATCCCCAAGATAAATACTGGTCCCAAAAAGTATCGCTCCATCTGTCATTTAGTACTTATTGACGATATAGTACTTATTGTGACAGGCCTAGTTATTACGTAGAGATCAAATATTTTATTTTTGTTATTTTCCATGTCACACATACATATAAAGTGCATAATGCAGCTTTGTGCATTTCTTTATTAATTATTATTTTGTTTGGATAATATGTGTAAATATCAAAGCTTTACAGCAGATAAGCGCCAGTCGGTGAAAAAAAGTGGAAAAGCAAAGCAGAGAAATACAGGAAGTAGCGCTGGGTTCTAAAATGGAACCAAAAATTGCATCCAAAATCCAGGGGCAATTGGCTAACTAACCCAGTGCGCTAGCTAGCTCACTCTGTCTCCAAATGCATGCTAACTTTTATTAAAAACATAAAATATAAAATAAACAACTTATTAAAATTCTAATTAATAAAAAAAAAGACTACCAGATTGTTCTTAAACGTAGAATACTTCAGTTTGTGGCGTTGTTTTAATATGTATTATACCTCAAAATTAGCATTAGCGTTAGCATTGAGAACCCCTCTTTCTAAACACAGAAGTATCCTCCAGTGAAGTGTTTTATTTGTGTAGTGTTTAACATGTTGTCAGCTCCCTGTCTACCTCCTTATCTTTAAATATTTATTCATTTTAGCGTAACTCGGCAAAAAAAAAAAAAAGCCAAAAAACGTAGAGATTGGACAGGAAGTAGTGACGTGAGGTTGCCGGGTGCTGTTGTGTGCAAAGCCAATTTGCATGAAAGAAACACATTTTACTGATAGTTTAAACATCTGTTTAATAAAGGTGTGGTACTATAATCATCATAACAATTGTATGAGTTTGGCTTTTGTTAATGTTACGGTTGCCAGGTCTGCCATATCTGCAGCCCGTGCTCCAAAGTTCTATAAAACACTTCAGAACTGCAGAACTCCAGAAGTTTTGGGGTCAGAAAGCCACTACACAAAGTTACCTCCACCACCACAAACTGTATCAGGAGGAAGTGCCAATATTAGCCAAGGGGCACGATCTCTGCGGGCACGATCTGTGGACAGCCAGGGTGTAGGGTGCCACTATGACCTTTACTAAGCCAGCACTGTCTGTTTGCACTTCTGCCATAAGCCCCCCTACGGACTCACTGCTAAGCAACCCCATCAAACCAGGGGGCGACGGTGCACCCATGGGCTCCCCGTGACACCTAAGGGACCGCGGGGAGGAGGGAGTAATGCAGAGGTTAATTCTGATCATACAGTATTTATGGGCTTCGCTTCTGAACAAGGGCTGACATTAACACTCTAAAGCAGACATCCCTTCTGTATATCAATAAAAGATGGCCACTGCACAGGGAGAGCACCTTTATGCAGGTCTGTACTCGGCATAGGAGGGCTGCGGTGGGGCCGACTGAATTCAGTTTCCAATCCTAATAGGGACTGTGTTACCATATTTTATGCTGTGGTGGTCCATACTATCTTAAAGGGGTTGTACCTGATTTTGGTCGTAAACTTTATCTTGCCCCTGTACAAATACATCATAAAAACAGTTCTTAGGGTCAAAGGGAATCCGCCGTGTGCATCCCTCTACACACGTCATCAATATTTTCTAGAACTTAGCACTGTATTTTTCAACTTTTTTCAACTTTTCTTCACAAATTGCTTCTCGACTGGCAAAAACTACAAAACATGAACACGTGTCATCAGGGGAGTCGACAGCGGGGGACAAGGGTTCCTAGGGGCCCAGAACTGGACCCTCCTCCTGTTAATTTATATTAGAGGGGGGCCCACGTGATGCTTCTTGCCCCGGGCCCCCAAATTTCTGACGACGGGCCTGCCAGTCACTTAACGTACTAAGCTATTCTTATTGCTGACACAGTAAACATTACCTTGCATAGATTTTATATTAGTGTGTCAAAAGCAAGTGTCCATTTTAGACGATATTTCTTGAACTAAACGGTACCACATAATAAAACAGTTAAACTACCCACTGATCGTTCCCCGAGAGGCGCCCAGGGAGGGGGGGGGGGGGT
>KN480588.1:36473-61453 GCA_000787095.1 Periophthalmodon schlosseri
GTAGTAGCGCCTCCCTGCTGCGGAGGTTGCCTTCCCCCATTCACTGTTGGACTGGAGCTTTTGGACCCAGCGGCCGTCACACAGGAGGCACAGAGTCCGTAAGGTAGTCCGTTGATGTCCAGCTTCACTAAGTCCTGTTTGGAGCGGAAATCTTTCAGACAGGAAGCACACTTAAAAGGTTTTTGGCTGTGGTGCACCTGCTGGTTGTGGGAGATGGTGTTGGTGCGGCCAACGGGGTGATTACTTGTCATGGTGCCTGTTTTTTGCATGTGGAAAGTACCGTGGATTTTCAGCTCCAATGTTGAGGTGACTGTCTGCATGCAAACCACACAGCGGAAACCCGTCAGGGAGTTCCTCAGGTCAGGGTGCATCTGGCAGTGCTCTAAGAAGTCCTCCTCACTCTGCAGAGGCATCTTACAAATGCGACAGCTCCCCGTGTCCAGGCTCTTGCTGTGAGTGACTTTGTGCTCCGTGAGGGTGAGCAGCGAGGGGAAGCGCTCACCACAGATGGGACACATGTAATGTTTGACCGGCCCAAGATGGGTCTGCATGTGCTCCCTTAGCCCAGCCTCGGAGAAGAACGTGCGGGAGCAGACATTACACTTGTGGTTACCCTTGATCATCTCCGCTTTCCGTTTCATCATAGCACTCTCACCGGGGCGGATGTTGTGGTCCCTCAACTGATGGTTAGTGAGCAGTGACTCCATAGTGTAAGACGCACCGCAGATATCACAACCATACATAGGCTCAGCTGTGTCCACCTCCTCTTCACTGCCATCGTGGTTATTTGGTGATTCCACAACAGATGCCCCTACTGCACTTGCCCCGTGGCTGTTTGTCAAAAGACCTTGTAATTCTGCATCTTCTTTCGGCTGGTTCTCGCCACCGCTCAAAGCTGAGCCGTTAGCGCCACAATTCTGCGCCTTCCCCTCGAAAACGCAATGCTTCTCCCTTAGGTGCTTCTCCAAAAGGACAATAGCGTGGAAGGCCTTACTGCAAAAGCGGCAGTTGTATTTCTTGCTGTGAGTGGTGATGTGGCACTGCAGCTCCACTTCCGTTCCAAAGGACTCTCCACAGAAGATACACCGGTGCGCGCGGCCTTGGTTCTCCAGATGACTGTGTTTGACGTGGAGCTGGAGGTCAGTCTCGTGTCTGAAGTCCCAATTACAGGAGGTACAGCGGTATACCTTCTTCTCGTTACTGTGCTTGACTGCCAAATGCAACTGGGTGGAGACCTTGGAGTCGAACACTTCCTGGCAGAGCGTGCAACGGAAGAAGACAAAGGTGTGCATGTCTAGGAGGTGCTTCTGTAGGTCGTCCACTGAGGTGAACTGCTTATCACAGCTCTCACATATGTAATACGTGGAGGTAATCGTAAAGTGAATGGTCACATGCTTTAGCAGTGACTCCTGGTTTGGGAACTCTTTGTTGCATTGCGGGCAGGTGAGTTGAGGTTGCAGACCATCAAGGTGCGTTTTGAGGTGGGTCTGGAATAGATCTAGGTTGTTGTACTTGGCGCCGCATTGATTACATATAAATTCACTGCTATTGGCCCGTGAGGAGCTGCTCTGCTTCAAGATGGTGGCTTGTTCCACAGATATGGGAGATGATGGACTGAGGGTGCGTAATGACTTCTTTCCATTGTTAATGTAATTGAGTGCCAAAGGAATGTTCTTGTGGTTCTCCTTGATGTGCTTGTTCAGCTTGAGCACACTGTTGAATATGGGAGAATTGGTGCAGTATGAGCAAGAGTAGACCTCAACAATCGGTTCTTTGGGCGTAACTGCAAGCGGGGAGTCAAATCTCAAGCTTCCGCCATCGCAGTGGGTCTGGCGAACATGCTCTTCCAAAGTGGCCTCGGTTAAGAAGCCCATGAAGCACTGAGGGCAAAAGAAGGCGTTGCTCTCCTTTGCGACAGGACTGGGGAAGCCGTGAGAGCAGCGAATGTGTTCTTGGAGAGCGTTGAGATCTCCCAGCACTTCAGGGCAGAAGTTGCACTGAAGCAGGGCATCAGGTAAGCTAGCCAACAATGCGGCATGGTCCTCAGCATTATGGACCTGCTTTAGATGTTCGTTGAGATTCAACAACGACGGCAGGACTTCGAGGCAAAACTGGCAAGTGTGAGCCTGTTCCGGTTTGTCCAGGTGCATGGTCCGAAGGTGGATTTGAAGAACTGCTAAGCTAGAGAACACTTGCTTGTTGCAGTAGATGCAGCTGTAGGATACTTTGGGTTGTTTAGCAGATCGGCCTCCATGGTCAGTGTTTTGAGCCGTTCGCTTCCTCCTGCCCCTTGTTTTGGGGACCGGGGGCGCCGTCTCCACCATCGTTGAGCTGTCTACTGAGAGATTAGAGTCTGGTGTGGTGCTAGAGACTGAGGTGTAGCCCACTGTGAGCAAAGACGGGCTGTTGCTGTGATTGCTAGACTCCGGTAGCTGGTGGATGTCCATGTGGGCGTAAAGTTCTTCCACAGACTCAAAGTGCTCGGAGCAGATGGCGCAGGTATGGCCCTTCCTGTCCCGGCTGTGGGCCTGGTCTATGTGGGTGAGCAGGGTGCCCTCGTCGCTAAAGGGTTCGTGGCAGTAGATGCACTGCAGGGTGGCACCAAGACCCCCATCCTCTGATGGCGAGCACTCCGGGTGGCACTCCGCGATGTGCCTCTGGAGCTCTTCCGGGACGTCAAAACCTTCTTCACACCGGCTACATTTCCGCGTCTCTTTCAATTTCCATTCGTCTGCGCGGCCGTCTTTGCCCCGCTCGTGGACCTGCATGTGTCCGTGGAGCGAGCTAGAGGACAGGAACCCTCGCCGGCACACGGGGCACTTGTGGGGTTTGTTGGAGGCGTGCGTTTTCATGTGGATTTTGAGGTGGTCGCTGCGAGAGAAGGCAGAGTCACATTCACCACAGTGATACTTCTTGTCACCGGTGTGGAGCTTGACGTGTCGGTCTCTGCTGCGCTTGTGCTTGAAGAGGCGGCTGCAGAAGGTACAGCTGAAGGGGAGCTTGTCACCGTGGCTTTGCTCGTGACGTTTGAGGAAGCTCAGACGACTGAAGGATTTGTCACAAAACTGGCAAGGGTACGGCAGGCCTGGCACTCCCTCCTCTTCGCCAAAATCATAGTCCTCGCAGTGTCCTGGAGAAGTCTGGTCCTTACTGGAGGGTGAGGATGCAGGCCAGGAACATGATGGGTCATCCTCAAGATCAGCACCGTCTGAAAAACAAAGAACAAAGAACATTAAAACAGAGAAACTTTTAAGAAGATATTGAGTGCAGTGTAATGGCAGTGTGGGTAGACATTCTTCCAAAAAAGTACATACTTAAAACTTTAAAACTGAAATTAGAATTTAACTTTTTCCAATTTAAATTATATATCAATCTTGGATGCACTTGCTCTTTCTGTTTCGTAGAAAATGCTCGAATTAGGTGTCCGACGCACTGGAAATAGTGTGGAATGAAGGATGTTAAATTAGCAAATTAGCAACACAGCAATTAGAAGTAGTATTCGAACAGAACTACGTGTAAGATATTTAAGCAGGGAAGTTATGAAAACAACTGTAGTGAAAGTACATGGCTTATAAAAAACTTGCAGCAGACTTCCAATATTTATTTTCGCTTGTGTGTGACTAAAGATTAGTTTTAATAAAAGTTGCAAAAAAAGGCCAAACTAGATGAAAAACGCAAAAGTACAGATTACAGAAGCCGCTTTGTTATACTGTATTAGCAACTCATTCGTCTCATTCTCCTGAATACAAAAGGTGGGCCACCACTGAGTTATTTGTCATGGCAATTATAAAGTAGAGCTGTATGAATTAAGAAGTGTTGAGAACTTAGACCATTTTTTTTTTCCTCCAGCGGAAACAATGCCTCTCCTTAGGTGTTATCTAAAAAGTTACATTTAAATATGCAATTTGAAGTATAATTAGAGAAGAGAATGAGTGGAAATACTTTTACAACAATTAACCTTGTATGTGGCCGCGTAATGGCTTAGCCCACTGTGACTCAAAACACAATCTCTCTGACATTTAAAGCCAGCGCCAGACAATGGGTGCACTTTAGGATGTAGAGCCTGCATGAGGTAAATTAGAACATTTCTATTATTCAGAAACAATTGCTAAATTATTATTTTTTTAATATAAGCCCTTCGAATGACCTCAAAAAAAAAAAAAAGAAAAAAAAACATTACAGTAAGGGGGAAAGATTGAAAAAGAAATCTAGACAGAATGAAACAAATGCGGGGCAACATTTTGGTCAATATATATCACATTATGGAAAATGTGTTATTAGACTATTTATCAGTGCGGTCGCTGTGAGCCAAAAGATACTTGATAGATGGGCTTGTCATGTGATACGCGGGAACAAGGAAGTAGGCGAGGAAACGGATAAGGCAGAGCAAATGAGTGGTTAACAGTATCTCCCAAGGACAAGCAGGTGTCCAAAATATGTCCAGACAGAAAAGGCCAGAGGAGTGCGCACAATGCGTTTTAATGTGTCCCTATTCAACAGACTCGACTCCTGACATTCCTTTCCACTGTTATGAATGGAACAGGCACTTTCCACAAGTTCACAAGGTTACCGGCCATATCTTCCCCCCGCTGACACATTCTAAGTACTGCAAACTTCCTAACCTAAATAAAACACTGAAATCTCAACCCAACAAGAGAAAAAATGTGTGTCAAAAGGCCACAACTTTGGAATGGGAAAAACAAGAGGAAGCTGCCGAGATTTACGAGAGGGACAAAGGAAAAGCACACGCTCCTTCCAAGATCCAAACCACTCTATATTCTTCTCTGGTTGACAAGTCCAGGCCTCCCCTCTCTATCTCCATGCCTCTCTCTCTTTCTCTTGCGGTTGTTTTTGTGGGAGATCTGCCCTTTGTCAGGATATCATGCCCTTACGGAGCACTTACCCCCATCAGGGCCTATCTTCAGGAAACAGATGGGGTCGGAGGCCATTCCTTTGCCCCTCCAAACTGCTGAAAGCGCCACATCTAGAGCCCACCTCCACACCGCGGCCCTCCCGGAAACCTCCCACCCTTGGCAAGGTGCCCACTCCGCGCGCACACAGTCAAGTCAAGGAGCACAAAAACACTGTTGATATAGTTCTTTCTCTTTATCTGCAATGTTTTCGCAGTGTTTGGTGGTGGTTGGAGGGAGGTTGGGTGACTCAGTGCTATGCCCTCCTCCACAGAGGGGGTGGATGGCCTCTCCAGCGCAGCACTCCCAGGATATAGAGAGGAGAAGACAGTGCAAGAGAAAAATGACCCCGGCCAATGCCTTACAGTGAAACACATTGGCTTAGAGACAATAGTGAAGCAAACAAATAAATGGGCTTGTATACATGGCTAAATGAAATTCTACATAAATGAGCATGACTTTGCCCTGAGACATTTTGAGGCTGTCAGGACAGCATCTGTCTTCTCCAGTGTTTATGCTGTTGACCTGATGTATGATATTCATTTACTGCCTTTAGTTGAATAACAAACATGGGCATCTAAGAAGAGGAGTGAAAGAGTAAATATTAACTTATTCAAAATAAATGTGTTTGTGAAATAAGTCTAACAGACAGATAAACGTGTCCTACTGAGCTGTATGATGACATCATGGGCCCAAAGTGAAGTTTGTAACATAAGACTAAAGAGGGAGGAAAGTGAACCATTTCACATCTGGTTTGTATCATGTAATGTTGAGTGTGACAGACAATGCCTCCCATAGAAACTGCTCTTGTGGTATCCACAGCACAGAGCTAAACCTACACACATACATGAGCCCAGCACACAGACACTAGTGCAATGTGTGAACAACTGCAGATGAAAGAGCAATCTTCCTCCAGAGACCTGAGGAGGAAAGAGAGAGACTTGTTTTTTTCCTTCTACACCCAGACGAGAAGTGTCCGGGCCCAGGCAGCAGCCTGAGTAAATAAAAGAGGGCCTTACTTCCCGGTCCCCGGGGCCGCGGGCCTGTGCACGCCAGCGCTCTCTGTGCCGCTGCCAAAGGGGATGCTGGGGCCTGAAAAACTACACCCCACAGCTCAAGGGCTGTCTTTGTTGGTCTGCCAAGGCCTTCCTGAGCATCCTCCAGCCAACAGCCTGTCCCGTCCTGGGAGGAAGACCTCCATCTTAAGGCCTGTCCCTGCCCCCTGCTTCTCTTTTAAATGTCTCCTATGGAACACAACAAGTCAGCACAGAGCTCCTATGGTCCGGAGCAAATGTCCAGCTCAGCTCAGCAGCCGCGTTTCAAAGCAGGCCTGCAGCATTAAGAATGTAAACACGGCTCACCTGAACGAGGAAGTCATGAAGTGTTATTCCAGCACTCTGCTCCTCCTCAGTCTGAGCCGCACTTCCTCTGTCCACTCCATTTATAGCTCACTTTCCCAGAGTAAATATCACTGCTCAAATATGGAGCTAATGCTGGGAACAGGTAACTTTACTATTTGTGTACACACCACTTTCACAGCTCCCCCACAATGTTCACATTCATGCAATTAACATATTAAACATTTAACAAGAATAATATATTTTAGGAACTGCTCATTAATTTTCCCGACGCCGCCGTCTCCCTTTGGACGAGGCTACATATGGTGGCATGATTTTTCTTCTAAATGCTAAACAAAAAACAACCAAAACTTTAAATCCAGTTGCCAAAAATCTTGCAAACAGTGCGAACAAAGAACTTGAACAAAGACTCCAGCAATTCAAACGGTTCACACGTTATTCTCATTCTGTGTCAGCTTTAACGTGTATTTTGAGACAGCCACCTTTGCTATAGCGCTGGACTCACTTCAGTTCTCGCTTATCACTACCACCCAGCTTCTGTCCATTTTTCTGATTCCGGACGCCAAACTGTTATCCCGCTCCAGTACCTTATCTTATCAAAAAGTCATTCCACAATCACTTATCGGCCACACTCGAACACAAGACATAACTTTGTTCGGAAGCCATTGCTCTCACCATCTCCGCTGCCAATGCCACTTCTGACACGAATGTTTTGGAGATCTGCGGTCGCCTTAAGCTTGTGTGTGGCGGTGTTATTTGCGCTGCTTTGGGGACTGGGGATTCATTGAATAAACAAAAAGCTGACAACTTGTCTGATGTAGCACCCTGACCTCCTCTTCATATTCATGGCAAGGATCTTTTTACACTTAGAGGGAGAAGTAGTCAGACTGGTCCCAGGAGGAGATGCGCACATGCTTTTTTGTTCGCTGTTTTTAGATGCCCAAATAGCGACGACATGCGCGCGGTGCGGTCGTTTCATGTGACGTTTAGGATCCGCTCGCTCTTGAATTCACAAATTGGCGATTGAATATGTAAACAAATTGGATCGCTATGATTAATCCTGATCATGATCTGACAGACACTTTTTAACAAACAAACAATTTTCCATGTCAAAACTATCAGAAAATATTTGAACAAAAGTACCGACAAAATAATATTGATTCTAGTTAGTCCGAGCACAAATGATAGAATTTAAAAATGCAGGAGGCTGCGTTGGTAAAAGGTAAATGATATTACTTATTAAAGCGTTTTTCCACCTTCAAGACACAGGATCTGACTGCACAGCTAAGGATGTTTACGTCAAGAGCGGGATTTGAACTGCCAACCTTTGGATCAGTGGACAAACACTCTACCATCTGAGCTACTCGTTCCTCCTTAACATTCTTTCTCAGGGTTTCCACTATGCCCATTACGCCCACAATGTTGCCATATATAATTTTATGTCTTTTCAACTGACAAGAACCATGCGTTTGTGACAGAATATTGCCGACATATTTTAAAGCTGTTGTGAAAAGAAAAATTAGTTTAGTCCATTTGAGCAGACGCAGAAGACGTTGAACTGCATGCGAGTTTGATTTCACGTGGACAGCAGGCCCAGTAATTACGAAAATATTAACCATAAACGAGGACCTTTGCAAAATAACTACATTCTACAACAGAATGACCACGTGATGCTGCTGAATCCTACGCGTATCACCGATTAAGAAAATAAAATTGAAGAACGTAAGTACAGAGAAGTGGGCGTGTGGCAGTGAAAATGGGGACACATTGGCAAAAATAAGCGATTAAAGATTGCTCAAGTATAGACGAATCACTCCAAAAACAACTAAATGTGAAGGAAACAACTACAACATGGGTAAAAGTCGAAAAGTCGATTTTGCAGAATAGATCTGCTTTAATCTTTTTGCATGTTCCCACTGCACACAGTGGCCCACCGTAGCCGTTATGTATCTATTTGTAGTTTAATAAATATACCAGATTTTAGTAGTGTGATTTCCAGTTACATCTGCCATAAAACTGTGAAGATTCTATTGGATAAGGTCCAGTGCTGGCTTTATACACAGAAGTCCTGTTTTAAGACATCAAATCCGGTCAAAATGAAACACTGATAATTCCCACACGGCTGCCAACAAAATGCCAGGTGGCTAGACATGCCTTTCCCTGCAATCCAGAAATATATTAAAACTGCTTGACTACTGCATACGGCTCCGACTGCATAGTGAATGTGTGTGTGGCTACTACCAGTTTTTTTCCTAAGCAAACACAATATGTTTTTTACACATCACTGAGAAATGTCAGGTCCCACTCCCCCTTTGCAACAGATCAATCACAGCACTCGGAGAAGAGAAGGATGGAAGGAGGGAGGGCGAGAAGAGGGGAGGGAGGAGGATAAAATAAAGATTCACTTCCGAACATTTCATCAGCGGGGTTAGTCTGGCCTGACGTTGTGTCCACGGACCATACAGCAAGCCGCAGTCAACGGGGAGCGCTCCCACCAAAGACATGGAACATCAAACCTCCAGGTCCCAGCTGGCCTTTCTGTCCATTATTGTACACCAGGATCCATGGTGGGTTCAGTGGCCTAAAAACTGTGTATGGAAACTCCAGTTAGCTTCCATGGTTTGGGTCCTGAAACGCTCTTTTGGACTGTGAGTGAATAATAACCAGATTAAATAGGAGTACGGTATTTTCCGCACTTTTTTTCATAGTTTGGGGTGCGACTTATACTCAGATGTGATTTATATGTGAAATATATGTTTTTTTCTTCATTATTATGCATTTTTTGGCTGGTGCGACTTATACTCCAGTGCGACTTATACTCCGGAAAATACGGTAATTATCCCCTGGAAAAAAATTACTGATATAATTCACGGGGCGACAGTAGCTCAGTTGGTAGAGTGTTTATTGGTTGGTTGAGTGGTCAGATCCGCTGACCCACAGGTTGGCCGTGCGATTCCAGCTCCCACAGATGAATTCTGTCATTGTGTACTTTGGCAAGACACTTAAGCCACCTCACCCCCAGTGTCTGCGTACACTGGTGTGTGAATGGGTGAGCAGTTCCTTGATGTAAAACATTTTGCGTGCCTTGAAGGTGGAAAAGCGCTATATAAAAATGTGACCATTTTACCAATTTTATACCAAAAATTATATAAATAAACGTAACATTATCCAACTATTAAAAATGTAAACAAATAAAATAAAGAGTTTTTGAGAATTTCTGTGTATTGTAGCAAGAATATCAAATTCAAACTTTTGTCAGACTAAATGACTAAAAGTTCCATACTGTAAACCAGCTCATCCCATTATATTGCCACCATCATGTCCACTGACCATACACTACTACACTCAAAGGAGAGCTCTCCCACCAAACGCACGGAGCATCAAACCCCACGTCCCTGTGGCCATTCCGGGTTGTCCATTACATTCCCTCCCTAGATCCAGTTGGAAAAAAAAGCAAAGCCAAACTGTCAACTACTTTGTCCACATTACGGCCCTGTCCCCGAGCTCAGACAGCAGCACTTGGTCACTGTCCCAGAAATCACACGGTCCCCAACGGCGTCCGGCGAAACTTAGACAAATGGGAAGGGCCGGAGGAGAGAAAGTAGGCCGGCCACTCATCCCTTACTATAGATTTTCTTTTTTCATCGGGTGATGGTGAGGCAGATGTCAGACGGATGATATAAATCTGTGATGTAATTAAATGAGCCACTGAAGTGATGAGCGTGGTACAGTTCACGATATCGTTTTGTGAAACATAGCTCGCCGTAATTTGATCTCAGGGATTTTGATCTAGAGCATGTAGTGAATATAATCATTCAAAAATACGGATAAAATTAAATACAATCATTTTAATATGCCGGTTTTGTTGTGAGTTTTTGGACAGTATCAAGAAATTGTGTTTCCGTGCAGGTACCCCGTAAAATGAGTCAGCACATGAGTCAGCTTGCAGTAGAATAGGACTGGGTATTACCAAAAATTTCACAATACCAAAAAAGATGCCTAAGAATTTACCGAACTGACAAAATACATTGGAATTTCACGCCCACAATCCCCTTAAAGGTCCTATATTACGCAAAATGTTTTCTTCTGAGCTTTAAACCATGGTATAATGGTGTTACTTCCTCAAAAACAGACCTGGAGTTGTGTTTTGTTTCATTCACGCATGTTTGAGTGACACTTTATCATTAGTCTGTCTAAATCTCCAAAGCTTAGAATGCTCTGTTCCACCTTGTGATGTCATGAAGCAGTAGTTTTCAAGTTAACAGCTCCTTTTAACTTTTGTTCAGCAGAGATTGGCAACTGAGGGCTGAAATTATCCAAATGATTCTAGTGAAGGTGTGTGGAGTTTGAAAACACAGTGGAGCACTTCCTGTATTCACATGACATCACAAGGTGGAACAGAGTGTTTTATGTTTGAGAGAAGAACTCAGCCAAAATATGCAGTTTGTGTGTTAAACATGTGTGAATGAAACAAAACACAACTCCAGGTCTGTTTGTGACGAGGAAACATTATAACATAGATCGGAAAACAGCGTAATATGGGCCCTTTAAGATGAAAACACAACTGAGCACTTTACAACCAAGAAACATTATGTGTAAGTATGACGTTATGCTTCTCTGTAACGAGTCTGTCCAAGACGTCTGTGACCACTTATTGAAAAACCAGAACTGAAATTGGTCTGAATTATTAAAATAACATGGCCAACAAAAAGTCTAAACTAAATCTGAACCAGACTTAAATCACCTTCAAGAATGTCCAAAAATGTAATACAAAATTCTGTACGGTTCTTAAAAGAAATGCCCATTCACCACAAAACTCTCACTGGGGTTAGGGTTTGTACTCGGAGGTTAGGAAAATATGTAGGTTACGGCTAATAATGTCACCTTTAGCAGACTATGAGAAAACAAACTGAAAATGAACTTGACTTAAGACCAGTGGTGGAAGGTAACGAAGTACAACTAGTAAAGTACTGTACTTTTAGGCATCTGTACTTTACTTAACTACATTTTACAGTGAATGTATTTTACTTTTACTTCACTACAGTTGAGAGCAGTATCTGTACTTTCTACTCCACTACATTTTTGAACAGGACTAAAAAGTAAAAAGTACTTTCATATGATTTGAGGGGTTATTTTTACCATGTTCGAGGAAACATCCTGACTAAAGTTTTTGAGTTCGAGCTTCGGCTTTGAGCAAAGCAGAAACAAAAAAAAAATCGTAAGAAAAATTAAGAAACTGATTCGTGTTGTTTCTGTGACCAAAATATGCATCATTTTGAATCAATATCACTACATTTTCACTTGAACAAATGAACGCTTGTGTGAAATACTTTTACTTTTTACTCTTAAAGCACATTTTTAAACGGGTACTCAAATACTTTTTCCATGTGATACTTTTACTTTTACTTGAGTACCTTTTTACCTCGGTATCTGTAACAAAACTGAGTACTTCATCCACCACTGACTAATAAGACTTACACATTCACTCCACCGTCGTACTCGCTATCGCTAGTGCCATAGCAGGTCACCTTAAGCTAGCGCTGAGTGTGCAGTGGGTGGGCTTCAGAGCTAATGTGTAGCATTAGCATTTCTGATGGATTACACTTGACCTTAAATTATTCACACGCATAAAAAATGATGCATTACAATTAGACATTGTTTTTCACTGCTTCAGAGTCGCACATGAGCAATACAAACATATGACCTCAGAACCATTTAAAGGCAAAATGTTATATCACTACTACTACTACTACTACTACTACTACTACTACTACTAAAACAACAACAACAACTACTACTACTACTACTACTACTACTACAACAATCACTACTACTACTACTACTATTACAACAACAACAACTACTACTGCTACTACTACTACTACTACTACTACTAAAACAACAACAACTACTACTACTACTACTACTACTACTACTACAACAATCACTACTACTACTACTGCTTCTACTACTACTACTACTACTTACTGTAGTTCCTTCTACTTCAACTCCACCCACTACTATCACTACTACCACTTCCACTACTGCTACTACAGCTACTACAACAACAACTACTACTACTGCTACTAACCGTTCCTTCTACTTCTACTCCTCCTCCACCTACTACTACTGTTGCTACATCTACAACTAGAACAAAAACTACTACTACTACTACTACTACTACTACTGCTACTACTACTACAACTACTCCAACTACTAACTGTTCCCTCTACTTCTACTCCTCCTGCACCTACTACAACAACAACAACAACAACAACAACAACTACTACTACTACTACGTCCTTAATTACTGTAGTCCCTTCTACTTCAACTCCTCCACCACTAGTACTACCACCACCACCACCACCTCCTCAGAATCGCTGTAAGTTCCACTGTTCTCGTCCCTCCCCACAGGGCCGCGATAGTTTACTGTTTCATTTGTTTAGTTACTTATGGAAATGTGATTTATGTGATCAGTGTGAGGGAGAAAAATCGGGTGCGCACACAGAAATGTGCTGAGTTATTGTACGAGGCTTTCATTAAAATAGGCTGTACGCTGCAACTTTCCCGAGGTGATATATATTACAACGCGGCAGCCTCTGAAATCACAAAACAGGTTCTAATTCTTCTGGAGCAAACAACGCCGGCTCCATTAAAACCAACGCAAATTCTGTTAATAATTAGGTAATAAAATAAAACGTGTCATAACAATTACGCGGGTTCATTACGTAACCTTTGTGGCGGGGGGTTCACCACATGCTTGTCTGCACGGAGGTCGTATTCGTTTGCCTAGAATGCTCCGCAGTGTGGCATTAAACTTGTTTGATTTAGTTGTATTTCTATCGCACATTTAAAACAACTTCAGCTTCACATAAAAGTCAACAAAAAACAAACTTACACATCACACGATACGTAAGAAAAGCACAATATAACACCAAGATGTCCTGTGTAGCTAGTATTAAATGCCAGGGAGAAGAGGTGGGTTTTCAGTCTTAAACTGCGTTAAAAACTGAGAAGATCTGACAGGCAGAGGGCGCTGTTTCAAGCAGTTGAAGCCACCAGGCCATTTATAGGTCAGATCTGTGGAGAGGTGACTCCATTCACATCAAGAATGTTTATTCAAGCATTAAAACACATCTGTAATTTATGAAAAGTAGTTTAATGCCATACTGTGGAACGTTCCGGACGTGGTTCATGATCATGACGCAAAAATGTAACGGACCCTTTACCAAAACAGTTACATAATGCAGTTTCACAAAAAAATTAGGGAAATTACTACTGAAAATGCAGAGAAAAAAAAAATCTATTGTCTATTTATATTTATATTCACAAAATTTAAGTGGATAAAGATAAAATATTTGATTAGTCCACGTTAAATTCAACAAGATGCTAGTAGTTTACATTTCCTCTTGCTGTACCGCAACTGTCCACTAGTAAATGTATTCACTGAACTACTAATATTCTTCAAAGACTACCACGTTAGCCTAAGTACACCAAATACACTGTTTTGTTAGCTTTAGCATTAGCCTCATTTGGCCCGCGTTGACCCTGCCCGCCGACCCATGACCTCCCCGCTCCCCTTATTAACACTGCGCTTTGATATCGCCTCTCCGCCGACCCGACTTGTCAGTGCCGGAACAACTGCCGGCTACGGCCCGGAGGGGGAAGACCAAAACATGCAACTCCGGGAAAGAGAGCGGCACGGGAGGGTAAGCAAAACAAGCGTGAACTCAAGCACGACGCTGTATGTTCACGCGTGCCTGTCTTAAATGTCAAGACTTCTTAACCCTCGGCGGCCGTGACACCTCTCCAAGGCTCCGCACAAACCGCATTCATTAATAATTAGCTCAGAGGACAAGAGGCAGACAGACCGAAAAAGCAAAAAGAAAACTTCAACGTTCCCGTGAGATTGGGATTTTACAAGGTCTGGGCGATTTGGGAAAAATAATGCCTTTTGTTTTTACTAGCATCAAATTTTGCTTAGATTGCGATTTAAGTTTTAAAATCAAGATTGCGAGAGGGTTTTAAACGTCTCCGGGATCATTAAGAGCCAAGATTCAAACAACGAAATTATGTTTAGAGCGTCAAACACTGCAAAGTTTTGATGTAAAGTGCAATACAAAAGGTGCAAGAGCCCATCCAGTAACAACATAAGTAACTCCAGTGTAAACGTGAGCACAGTAATGACATGAGTGCAGCACATCAGCGGGTCTGAAATGTTTACTTCTAAAACAATACGAGAATCCCATGTATTTCAGAACATGTTTGTAGTGGTCTAAGCTGCGATTCCTGTTTGGCTCGAGTACTACCTCCAAACTGGTGTACTAGGTAAATATCTGTTAACTAAAGTAGTATATTGTCAATTATTGTCAGAATATGTTTAAAGATTGTTAAGGATGTAACATGCAAAATCACTTTTCATTCAAATATTCAATTTAAATCAAAAGAATGTGACTTTTTAACCAAAAAATAGCCCAAAAAAATAACATTTTTCATTTTGGTTGCGTTTATTGTACCGAATAACGTAGAAAAACATGTCCTTACTGAGTGGGCTTGCATCTCCGCAAACCTGACTCTGTAAAATATTGTTTCCTTGGACATACCGTATTTTCCGGAGTATAAGTCGTACTGGAGTATAAGTCACACCAGCCAAAAAATGCATAATAATGAAGAAAAAAACATATATTTCACATATGAATCGCATCTGAGTATAAGTCGCACCCCCGGCCAAACTATGAAAAAAAGTGCGACTTATACTCCAGAAAATATGGTAATCTTACACAGTATGAGAAAAATAAAATCTATCTCTACACAGAATGTTTCGCATTATGGTTTTAACTTTTTATTTCCGTGGAATCGTGCAGGTGTGGTACTTTTAACTTTCTTATAATAACCTTAAACCGATCCAAGTGCCCCCTGCGAAGTGTTTGTGTAGCCCCAGTGGTCTCGAACACTGGTCTAAACTACAGGGTTAGCACATTTTAACAAATCAAATTGCAATTTCAATCCGAATGTGATTGCTCTTGCAGCCATAGATTTTACAACAACTTTTTCTCCAGCTCGCTCCGGTTCTTGTTTTCCTGGTGCGCTGGCCACGATCCCGGCAGAGCGAGCTCCGCAGACGCCGCACGGGCCGCACTGCGCTCCCTCCTCTCCTTAATCATGGCTCTAATACCCTCCAGATGAATAAACATCTTCATCCTCTTCTCCATAAAAAGCCAGAAGGCAGCCTCTACTTCTCCAATCCAAGAACGACGGAAAGAGCGGGAGCGAAAGGAAAAAGGGGAGAGTCGGATTTGAAGGAGGACGCTGACAGATGGAAGGGCGGATCAGTGTCGAGATGAGCAGACAGCAAAGTAACAAAGCCACTGCATTCTCCTGGCACAATGCGAGCGCTCTACCTACCGCTTTATACAGTTATCTTTACCTTTTATCGTTCATATATGAGCTTGTAAATGTGCTACCGTTAAAGCCCCAGTGCGGAACATTTCTGGTGGCGGGCTTTAGTCTTGGTAGCGTGTAGATAGCACATTTGACAGACGTGTACATGTCTCGCGCTCTTCACAAGACTGGCATGTTAACACTAGGGAACAAAGGTGTGAATGGATTTTCTGTAAGATTGTATAAAGCTGAGATAGCAGGTGTTTAGGTTTATTAGATCTGGAACTATAAAGGTTTGATTTCCGTCCAAATATGTGCAGAAATGCTCAAAAGTTGGGTGTCACAGTCGGTTGTTACTTTACACATTTTTATATTTGATAAGAACCATTGACAGTAAAAGGCCTTGGCGAGAAAACACTTTGTAAATGGTAAACGGGCACATTTTTATATATCGCTTCTCCACCTTCAAGGCCCACGCACCCATTCACACGTTCATACACCAGCGTACGCACACACCGGGGGGCGAGGGGGGTTAAGTGTCTCGCCCGAGGACGTGGGAGCTAGAATCGCACCGCCAACCTGTTCGCCAGTGGACCTGACCGCTCAACCAACGATGTTTTATGTCAAGAACGGGATTTGAACTGCCAACTTCGGATCAGAGGATGAACGCTCTACCAACCGAGCTACCGTCGCCCGCTAGTTTAAAAGTACACTACGTAACTTTTCTGATGGAACATCCCAGGTAAATCAGTAACATCTCCAGGGAGACGAGCAATTGGCAGAAGCTGTACCAAAAAAAACGAAAAAAAACCTTGACCTCCATAAGACACGGGTTTGCGTCAGTTAATTAATTGCACGTTTAAGTTCTGGAGACTACAGCAGCGTGAGCGGGTCTGCCGTGTTAGCCCTGTCGCCTTAGACTCTATCCAAAGTCCATAGCCTCCACAGGAAAAGAAGGGAGAGGGAGGGGGGGGTGGGAGGGCATCCTCAAGAGACCGCCCCCCCCCTTTAGTCCAGACCAGCACTTCCCCAGTCCGGCTCCTCGTGCCAAAATCCTCACGACATGTGTGTACAGTATGCGTGCGCAAATGGCCGACAGATTTAACAGTTAGCTTTGTTTCGCCCTCATTCCATTGTTGTTTTTTTTTCCTTTTTTGCTAGCTAGCTTCTTGCTATCTGAATACGCGCACGCACTTTTATCATCATTTGGCTTGGAATATAAAGAGTCCACACACACACACACACACAGACAGACAATTGACTACAGGGCATTTTTACTTATTCATCCATCACCTCGCATTGATTTATTACTGTTTATCTATTTATCAGCTGAGAAGAAAAAAGTTTCTCCTGGATTTTTATGGCGAAGTTTGCACGCTGACATACTTGCACAACTTCCATGGCCATCTTTAAAAAATAAAAAATAAAAACTTTAGCGGGAGTTAAAACACAGCGCTTCACGACTTACTCAATGGGTAAAGCTTCCATCTTTCTATCTATCTCCTCTCTTTGGCTTAGTAACCATTCACTTAGTTACATAGTGCCACCTGGGAAGCTATTTGCGGCGCTCTCCTGAGAGGAAAATCACTGTGTCTGCCAACCAATAATGCCATATGAGCTATCTGTCACACACAAGTAAGAACGCCTAAGTAGAGAGCTCGGATATGGGCTAAACGGTTTCAAAACAACACGTAAGAAGTAATGGATTTTCCTATAGCCCGACGCATGGAGCCTCTTATGGACTCAAGTGTAACTAGCAATGTGTGGAAAACAAGGCCGTTTAAAAGTTTGGACACGCCGTCTCATTCAGTGTTTTTTTTTTTTTCTTTATTTTTATTACTTTCTACATTTTATATACAAACAGAAGACATTGGATATATGACGTAAGATATATGGAATTATGTAGCAAAGAAAAACAGTTAAATCACTTTTTTTGTGTTTTATATTCAAATCCTCAAAGTAGCCACCCTTTACTTTGTTGAGTTATTTAAGCTTTTTTCCTGACTACATAATTCCATATATTTCCATATATCTTAGCTCATATATTTTAAAGAAATTGTGTTCAGACTTGCGTATGCGTATGCTAGCAGCGGGGAGTGGAGCAGCTTGAATCATGCTAAAGACAATAGCTGCTAATGTCACAGTTGGTCAGTTGCGTTGCGGAAGCAAGAAATACAAGAATACAATAATTCAATACAGAAATGACTAGAGTGGATTTGGTGAAGGCGACTTTAAAAACGCGGAGGAGCACATCTAGAACACCAGAAGGGCCAGAAGACTATATACGTGTGTTTTTGTGTGTTTTTGGATGAAAACAAAATACCAAGTGGGAAGAATGTAAAGCTTTACTGCATAACCTTTAAGCCAAAAAAAAAAAAGACTAAAATAAAACCAGATATTTTTATTGCATTTAAAAAGGTAAACCTGCCTCAGTCTTAGCTATTCTGGTTTGCATAAAATGTTGTTCCTTTGGCTATAATATTCCACAGCATGGCAAAGCATATCTAACTTTCTGTTTCGACGGAATCAGGCAGTTGATGTGGCCCCTTGAGAAATTTACGGTAAATGGTCACATTTTTATATTGCACTTTTTCCACCTTCAAGGCACTTTTCAAGGCGTTTTACATCAAGGAACCACTCACCCATTCACACACACATTCACACACCAGCGTACGCAGACACTGTGGGCGAGGGGGGTCAAGCGTCTTACCCGAGGACACAACGGCAGCATTCATCTGTGGGAACTGGAATCGCGCCGCCAACCTGGATCTGACCGCTCAACCAATTTGGTTTAAGGTCGAGAGCGGGATTCGCGCTGCCAACCTTCAAACCCTCTGCCGACCGTGGCCCAATGTGGCCCAGTTTACACGTTGTTGCTTTAAATCCGGATGGTCCCGCTTTGATCCCGGTGGAGTTCTGGTTTAGTCCCGGTTTAGCCTTAGCTGGGCGGCGGTTTAGTAGGGACCTGATTTGCCCCGTGATCTTTTTTCTCTTTTCTTTTCATGTCCTGATCCCACTTATCAAATGACAAGACTTATTACGACAAACTAATTTTTATGTCCAGTCCTGTAATCGTTCACCTAATATCAGTTATCAGTGACAGCAGAGGCCATATCAGCTAATTACACCGCTGTAGACAGGAGGACATTATCTGTGCTCCACTAATACGAGCAATAGCTAGAGTTACTCCGGCACTAATATAGAAACAGCACACAATGAGATGGTAATAAAAGCCATGTCATTTCTCTAGTGGCTTTCTCACTAGGCTACTTTAAATATCAAGAGAATATTACGAATAGGGCGACCTTTAATTAAATTTGGCATGCAGATAGCGCGAGCGAAGCAGGAAGAAACTTGCGCTGAGGGTAAACCGATGTTGTGTTGTTTTCACTGCGTACGACAAATGCAACGGGGTTTTCTGTATTTTTACCTCACGCACAGGTTAGCGGGGTGACCGTCGTCGTCCCGCCTGGACTTCGGGAGCAGAATCCCAAAAGCACAAAGCCCCACGGGTAATTTGTAAAACATGAGAGCCACGCGGAAGTTCAGGTCAGGTGACGCAGGAGCGACAGAGGATTTCGAAGGGGGGAGACTAAACTTGTAGACAGAGGGTAGTATTCACAAGGTGGTATTATGTAAATGTAATAGTTGGTGTTGTGGTTAGAACATAATGGTAAAAAATACAGGGTCCGATGTGGATTATTTGAGCCGATACCGATATCTAATATTTAGAGTTATATAGTTATAGTTACAAATTAACTTTTCATTTGATCTACTGACGACAAACTGGGAATATGAACACATGGACACACACAGACTGGGGCAGCTTAGAAAAAAATGTTGCCGCCAAGTATTGCCAATACATAGGATTAGCCTACGAGCGGAAGAAGCCCACCCAGAAACACGGAGAACGTGCAAATTCAGCGTGCAACGGGACTTTAACCCACAACCCGCTTTTCCAGTTTGGTGTTAAATGTTAAATCGAGGTGAGTCAGATTCCAAACTCTTCTCGGCTCTTATATAAACAGTTGGAGTAACATAGCAGTGCGCATAACCTCTCAGACTCAGACATGTTTCCTTTAATAAGCCTTGATTAGGATGCTGCAGACATAGCACCCCGCGTGCGTGGCCTGTTCTTCTCTGGGCCTCAGATAACCTTTATCCTATAGGGTTTAATTAATGTCAGCCAGTCTACTCCGCCTTTCACGAGGAAACGACTTATTCCTCTGCCCTCTCCAAGCCCAAATCCCTGTGTTTCAGCTCTGTGTGTGCTGAGGCCGCCTTGTTTATCCCAACTACAGGTACTGCACCCTATTAAGGCCAGCACTTGTTACAGGGAAAAGGCTGAATTATTTACCAACAGGAGAGGAGGAGAAGAACCAGAGCGCAGCGCTTCGTACACGGAATGAGATTTTTATGTTGTTATTTTTTTCAGTCGGACCGGCCAAGATTAATGATCCATTGACATTAGATACAGGTGCTTATTACCGAGGAAAAGGCCATCCTCACAGCACAAGGAGGAGAAGGGAGAGCCGAGGAGCGCTGCAGAGAGCGTGTGCAAACCACGGCTAGATTTGCATGAGCTTTATACATTTAGTGGTGTGTAAATAGATGAATGTGTTTTGTTAAAGAGATACCAAGGGTGCGGGTGCGCACTCTGCACCCAGGGCAAACTGTCTACATTCTATCTGCATCTTCGCCGCTCGGCACAATACAACAAAACACGCCGAAAACAAAAGGGAGCGCAGAGGGGGAGAAGGGAGAGACAGACCAAACAATAAAGTCATCCACTAGAGACTGGGTTTGACTGTGTGTGTGTGAGCAAAGTGAGAGAAGATCCAGGGAGATGAAGACAAATGCAGAAATGCGCACAGACAGAGGGCGGCAAGACAAGCAAAGGAACAGGGAGAAATCAAATTTGCAAGAACATAACAAAAAGCTGTATCTCCAACAAAAGAGAACACACAAGGGTATTTGTCGAGCTGTCTGCAGCAGCAGGATCCTCTGAAAGTTTATTAAACTAGAACCTTTCAAGAGGAGCACAGAGTGGTAAACTATACTACTGGGGAGGAGAGAGGCAGCAGAGAGAAAGCCTGTGTGTCTCAGAAATTCTTTTATTTCAGCCATGCATTAAGTAACCTCCCCACTGAGTTGTGCTCCTTCCTGGTGTGGATAAAGCCGTCCCTCGGGGAAGCCGCTGGTAATTTCCAGCTTCGCCAGAAACTCAGGTATTAGAAAAGACCGCTCAGGGACCTGCCACAATATACCTTCACAATTTCATACGCTGGCAGAAAGAGAGAGCCCCTCCCTCGCAGGCCTCCCCCACCCTCCCGGCAAAGCCCCTGGAGGGTCCCCAGTTCAAATTTCTGAAGTGCAGACGACGGGTGTATGTGTGGAGGAGGGGAGCGCGCGGGCCCGTGGGACCAGCACCAGCAATAGAAAATCCACTGCATCCAAGAGAAAAAAGCATTTCCTCTCTGGTCTGGCAGGAGTGCCTTTTCCCCTGGCTCCCACCAGAGGCTTTTTACAAAACATGTGTTGCTGACATGTTGACAGATTGCTCAGTGAAGTGTTAGGCGCATGCACACGGCTGGCCATTTAGGGGGACATGGCTTCCTACCCAACCTCCTCTACCCGAGGCACCATGTTTTATACATCATCCCCCAAAGAAAAAAGCAAAACAATAAAAGGTAAGGAAGTAGCTTCCTTTGTGAGAACAGCAGAATATCAGACACGCTGCGTATTCTGCTGCCTTAGCTGAACTGCGGCGGAGGGGAGGAGCGGCGGAAGTGTGCAAAGGGGAGAGAAAGGTTTAGGGCAGGGAAGACACAAAAAAGAGTTGGAGATTTGATTAGCATTATGTACAGCAGGTGTCAAACCAATAAGGAACTCACTAGACCTCTCCTTTGTCTCGCCACCAATAGCAAAGATCCCATCAAAGGCCGCCTTCCCCGTC
The DNA here is from genome assembly GCA_000787095.1 of Periophthalmodon schlosseri. NCBI lineage: Eukaryota > Metazoa > Chordata > Actinopteri > Gobiiformes > Gobiidae > Periophthalmodon > Periophthalmodon schlosseri. The sequence continues at coordinate 58,079 of KN480588.1, forward strand.
CAACTTCTGGGCCTATCAGGGGTATCGACAGCGCACGTCTTAATCGCCCCGCGGCTCCGAAAGTGCTGCCGTGGCAACAGGATGGAAATGGGGATCATAATGTATTCATGGTGCCGGCGACCTGGGGGCTGCCGAGCTGGCTCTCCGGGGACCAGCCTTTACCCAGAGCCAGACGTGTCTGGGCAAAATCACTCCACACAAGACAGCAGCGGAATACAGAGGAGCTGTGACAGGACGCAACGCGGGAGGGAGGGGGCGCCAGAGAGGGGGCCGTAATACACTATGTTTACATGCAGGTGGAGACATTTCAATTATTGTCTTGTCTGGACCGACTTTAAGACTTGCAGTGAAGGAAGGAGAGGTCATCCATATTCCCCCGAAAACCACAAATGCAGGTCATGTACACGGGTGACTGCGTTAACTTATTCTGCCATTTTCTTAAAAAAAAAACATAATCTAATTCACAAAGTTTACTTTTATTTAGCATGGAAAATATTTAATAGAGAACTGTTAGAGTAGTGTTTCTAGTAAGTCGGAATAGCAGTACCAGTAGTATACAACTTGAGTGATAATCCAACATTTTGAAAACATTCGACTTACTGTGATCTTTACAGTTTGCTATAATTTCAAAGTCGCATACCCGCTAGGTAGCCATTCCTTCTACGAATCAATTCCTCTTTCTTGCATAACATTTTTCATTCAACAACATATAAAAAGAAAAACTCGGGCCACAAGAAAGACAAAGAATACTTCATAGCGCCGCTGCCCGACTTGTGATGACAAATGTTGCGCGAGCTGTGAGAAAAGCAGAGGTGTGATTGGTGGGCTGGCGCTTGCTGGGATGAGTGGCGCTACCTTGAGAAGCTGCGTGTTACTTGAGCAGGTGGGTGGTTGGCTCAGAAAATAAATTGCAGAGGAAATTGTTGGAGATTATCAGGGCCACATAGAGACCGGGCCCTTTGGACGGCGGCGAGGGACGGACGGGTGAACGACTGCAGGAGCAAATGAACTGTGAGCCGGATTGATGGATAAAGAGATGGACAGTTCAGTGGGAGTTTGACTTGTATACCAGTGCGCACCTGAGAAATCCCTTCTTACTGCGAGTGGGGTCGCCTCTCCACTGACCTTACTTGTAACTTGGCCTGATGGAGTCACCTGCCTGTCTCCCTGGATAGACAAATGAGTTAAATGCCACATTTTGGAATGTTCCAGGCAAAACTACGAGATCTCTGTGGAGAGAAGCAAGTGGCAGACCGTTCAGAGTTACAAAGTGCAGCTTTAAGCAACAGAAGGAAACATGGGAGAACGTAGCACATGCAAAATAATACCAAAAAAACCCCTTTCAAATGTGCATAAGAACAACAGCTATGGTACAGTAGCCTCAACTATTATGGAATCCTTGATAACATCGTCAGTTTTCTTTTGCCAAGACTCACCCATCCTCCAGGCTGTGCACATCTAGTTCATTCAAAGCCAATAATCACGTAAAAACTCTTCACTGAAGCATATCCCTAAAACTGACACCCAGTTTAACTAAAAACAATGTGAATTCACCAAAATGCCTTTCAAAAATTCTCACAGCGTTGTGCAAATTTGTAGCATGTAGCGTTTGTTACACCTTTTTCAGTACAAAACAACAATACAAATCAAAATGCTAATCAATAAATACTTGCATATGGCCAGTTAGAGCTGCAGTGGGGAGATATCACAATCAAATCAAAATCCCTATTGGAATGGTTGCAATTAACAAATATGCAATGATTACTTGATGATAACTTTCTTTTCTCTACAAACGACAAAATATTGTGTCTAAAAATGTCTTGGAGAACTGTCTAGTTCAGACCTCCACAAACATGCAAGCGATTCTTGGATTAGTTTAGTTTATATTTTTGTCTCAAATGTTCCAGATGTGGACTTTGAACAGAATCATTCCATTAAAATCCACTGTAACGGGATATGTTTGAGCCCTGGCATTAGTTTCGTACATATTTGTAACTCACTGCGTCCCTGCTTAAACAATATATTCTCCGCTATTCATGATTTGGCACTATTTTTATGATGCATCCATAACACTGGAAACTGTACAAACTCTCTCATGATCTCTCATCTCTCCACATATGCGCATCCCCTTCATGATCACATCCAGGAACACACGCAGGCTTCCAAATACGCACTTACAAACAAACAAACAAACAAACAAACTCTACTATAGCCTGACCTGCTTTCCCCCAACAGGAGGGCAGCTACAACAGGCACCATGCCAGGTAAACATCCTCCAGCCTTGTGCTCTCACTGCGGAGGGTAGAGCTCGCTGCTGAAAACGCACTCGAAAAAATACAAGGAATAGTCAATTATATTTAGAGCGCCCTTAGAATATAGATGCGCGGTACACGGCCTTACGCTGTATCTAGGAATAATAAAAAAAGCACAAAAACGACAAAACTTTGGCTGTATTTTTTATCAAGGTTCTTCAAGTGAAAAGCCGTCCCCCCTCGAGGTGTTCATTCGAATGCACTAAGTCTCCCAAAATGAGCCGATTCACCTGCGCTTCCTTCTACCTTCTAACTACCCTTCACACGTAGCGCACCCTCAAGGCATTCAACCTAGGGCCACAGACTAGCGCTCTCCCCGGGCCGTCTTGTCTCCCCCCCCCGCTCCCTCCATTTTGGCTGACAGGTTCCGCGGTTCCTATAAGCTCCGCGGCGACTCGGACCTTGGCGTTTGTGATGACGCTGCAGAGCAATCAGATCGGTGAGAAAAAAAAAAAAAAAAAAAACAGAGAAGAAGAAACAGCAAGCGTAGAATAGCGAAGACATCAACACTGTGTTTGCAGAGATGACCCCTGGCCATCCCGAGGCATCTGGTTTATCTGGATGTCTGGGTAAGCCACGCACACAACTAATGACTCCGGCTTGGTACGTTCCCAAAGGTTGTTTTTATCCTGGATTACGGATAGGGAATGACAATAGCTGGTAAACCGCGGCGCCTCACGTACTCATATCTGACAAGGAGTTTTTTTTCAAGATGGACAAGGAGAAAAAAAGTTGTGGTGAAGTTGCGTCAATATCTTTACCCATGCTGCAATATAGGTAAAATTTCACAACATTACTGATTTATATGCATTCGGAGTGTTGCGGCTCGCATCCAAGGTCAAAAATGCCCATAACCGCGAGTTCGGGGGCAAATATGGAGATGCTTCCCTCTTGTTGCGTGGTGCTGCCAAACACACCTCAATCTACTTCTGCGGTGGAGATTAGTAATCATCAAGGGTGTTCATATTGATGGCTAGGCTCAGCTTGTTTGCATATTTACTGGCCTCCGAGCCCAGTCGCCCGAGGTGAGAAGCAAATTACATTTCTGCTTACCCCCACGCGC
>KN480591.1:5205-16225 GCA_000787095.1 Periophthalmodon schlosseri
ATGCCAGGGGGAGATGACCATTCGCAAGTCTTATTGGTGAGTATCGATGTGCTCAGCCTAGCAAGATCAAATAAATCAAACCGAGAGAAATGAGAGAGGACTTTCTGTCAATGTTGAGAAATACCAAAGCCATATTGTAGGAGGCTTAAGCACGCAAGAGGAATGCAGTGGGACTTATGTTTGCATAGCTTTTCTTATCCAGGTTTCAAAGCGGCTCGAGTTCTGTCAACATTTATCAAGCATTTTGAAGGATGGAGAACTGTCAGGCTCACTTTAGAAGCAAATACTGTTACCTCCATCCTCGTTCCATCATGAAGAGATTAACCAGGACCGTGCTCAAGTGTTGGCCTGAATCAGACGAACAATCAGAGAAGCTCTTCAAGACTTAAGAAACTTAAGAAAAGTGAAAATCCATTTGCATGCTTTGGAAACCAAGTCATCATCATTGCTCAAAGTACAAGGAAAACTTACCTGTGTTGAAATTAAGATAAATTCTATTGAAATCTGTGACTGGTCATATTGCTGTATATAGTTGTTTATTTTCATCCAACAGAACAGCTTTGCATAAATAGAAGTTCATTATGAAACGTTTTGTACCGATATCCTGGAACCAATACCTGATCCAGTGGAGCCGGTATTGGTATTGGTTCAATGAGTACACATTTTGGTACAAACCCTGTTTTTAAATGTGCTATACAAATAAAGTTGGCTTGGTTGGCTTAGCATAGTGACCTTACCCAGGCCTGGACAACCTACTTCCACATCTGATTTTGAAGAAAATTGATCAGGGATTTATAGAACATAATTCATATACTGAAGTGTATATATGTATATGTATGTGGTTCATGAAACAAGCACAAGTAGTTACCAACGGTAACTTTAAGGAATTTGATGCAGTGCATTTAACCAAATGAAACTTGAAATAACTGCAGGCCAAATCTTATCAAATTTGTCACAAATGTGGTATGGTGAATGTCAAAGCTGAGTGATACACTCTGTCAAAAAGCTATCCAGTATGTTTATTATGTTTTGAGCTCACCATATGCCTCTTCTACACAGTCTCCCCCACTCTCCCCACTCTCCCCCGCAATGGAGAGTGACACGTTGGGCAATTATTCATGTAGCATTCTTGGGCTCTTACACACACATTACAGGGCCCTGAGCCGGTGGAGATTAGAGCCAACACTACTGACTGTGGCACACTCTATTCCAAGTGCCCACACGCAACACCAGCATCAAGGGCTACTTCAGGAAGCTCCAGGACAGAGCTTCTATCACTACACATGCAGAGCTAGTTAAAAACATGTTATGACAGGGAAACGTAGCCAGATATTCATTTTTACTTTCTGAACAGCTTGCATTTTCTGGCACAGAGACCACTATGGCGTGTAAAAGAAAGTAATTATTCACAGGCCAAAGGTGTGTGAGCATCTGTGGAATTGTGAAACACAAAACACAGACCACCCATCATTTAGGTCCCATACACTCCCACGATTTACCTTAATCTAGTGAGAAATTAAACACATAATCAACATACTTTATCTTAAATTACGTAAAAAACTGAATCCTACTAAATGTCCTAAATGTATGTCACTGACTAAGGTACATTAATTCAGTTTCTTAGAGCAAGCCCCACCCAAAGAAACTGTATCCATTATAGATAAGATATTTCTTTATTGGCCAATTTACCGCTACATATTAATATACCTCTTAAATAAAAATTCATTCTTTAGTTCTAAGATCACCCTTAACAATATTATTAACACAAAATAACCAGTACACAAATGCTGCAAAGCAACTCAGCTTTTATTTTTTTTTATTGCTCCTCTAATATTAGGGCCAGGGGACTACAGATGAAAATTAGCCTCTTGGCTAATTCTGGCATTTTCATGTTTAATCATATGTTTTATGAAAACCCCAGTTCCCTGTTCAAATATACAAATCTAAATCTTTGTCTGGAAATTAAAATGTGGTAAAGACAAAGCCAAATGCAAAAAACACTAAATATAATGAACATAAAACATGTCCTCCTAGTCAAGTAAAGAAAAAAAATACAAGAGAACAGTTGCACAGTTCAATGTTCTGTTTAAATCAGGGGCCTAAAAGGCTAGCATTAGTCTTAACTGCCCGGTAATTGTTTCCCAGACTTCAGTATCTTCCCTAATACTTGAGACGGAGTGCTTGTGTCCCGGATGGCCTGAGAGCAGGGGATTAAACAGTGGAACAGCAGCATCCTGCACACTGCAGATCGATCCCTCTTTTGAGTCATGGACATTTCCCTGAGCGCTTTCCTGTGTCTGAAGACTGTCTGAGGACATGCAGTAACCGCATCCCACCAGGAAGCACCTCCAAGACAAACCAGAGGGACGGCGGCACAATGGCCACAATAGTAATAGATACTTTTTACATTTACCAGTGTAGTTTAAAAAAATATCACAGACCATCATCTTAATAACAATTAAAGAAGCTATGCAACTCCAAGTGAGTATAGACCACAATATCAAAAGAAGAAAAATTGGCTTAATTATGATGTTAAATCTTCGCCTATACACCATTTTAAATAACTTTTATTAGCAGAGCCCTGCTGATCACATGGATTTATGTAATTTCTGTAAGCTACTTGCTCCCTGTGCTCCTATAATCAAAGGCCATGGTTTCCGGATGGCACTGGGACAGAGATTATCTCGATTGTGGTATCTGGTTACCAACTTCCACAGGCTGTTTAGGATATTTAATCAAGTCCTTGATGCATCACAAACATACAAACAATTCCGACTAATAGACCTACATATCCATCATATTCATGTCATTCGGATTTGAAAAGTCTACAGTTGTAAGATTACTGGGGTTTTCCTAGTTTGGAAGTCACAAAGGATTCTCCTCACCTAAACCAACATAAAATCCTGCTGTTGTTGTTTTTTTTAAAATACAAATAAGGGTAGTTATGAATGTAACTACAGTTCTATGAATCCCAGACGACCACCAGGGGGTAGTGCTGAAAGCACTGAATAATTCCCTATCTGCATGTAGGGATGAAATAGAACTGCATTGGCATGGCATAACTATAGCTACTTGATATCTCAAACTCTTTATCTAGATTTGAATGAAACACTTTGTAGAAAAGGTGGTGTCTTTGAAAGGGGGTTCTCTGAATCACAAATATTAGCCATTATCAAGGAGTAATGAGGGTTGCTGGTGGGCTTGGACTGAGAGCCAAACCGACAAGTCTCAGAAGAACCTCCCCAAATCATCTTGAGGCGATTCATTAATCAGAACCTTCATCAGCCATAAAACTTCCAGATCAAACAGCAAATCGAGCCAAACCCAGATCAGCTCTCCTCAGGAAAACGCAGGCCCTTATCTCCGACTCTGTAAAGAATAATGTCTGCCTGGGAATCAACACTCTGATCCAGTTAAACCGCTGTCCTGTTGGTCCCCTTCCACAGCAGCCATCACACCTCATCTACAGCATCTGCAGCAGCACATTTTACTCAGGAAGTGAAATAGAAACGTTTTAGGAAAAAATGAAAATGTCTAATATTTTTCACATATTTCAGCAACAGTTATTAAAGAGCTTTGAGCAACAGATTTAATTTATTAACATGTAAGATATTATGCTCTATGTATAAGTAAATGCGCATGCAGTATTCAAAAGAACTTGTCAACATTTACATTTTGTTTTTTAATACCATATTTTTGCACTGCAAGTTCTCATTACAGCTAATTTGGAGCAATTATATTGTCAGCGGAGCCTGTAATCTCCAACTCCTGCAAAACACCCCATTTCTGGAAACTATATGAGGTGCATTTAGAGCTTTGCAGATGGGTCCAATTGGGCAATCTGAATATCGTTAATATTACCCAGTTCCTCCCAAGAGGAAACAGCAGCATTAAAACGGGCTGAATAAATCCGGTCAAGTAACACAAGCCTTAATGAAGTTCAAAAGACATGCGGATGTTTTCACAGGCCAGCACTGAGCCCCTAATAGTAATTAAGAAAACAAACTGGATTATTCTGATCATATATCATTTCCACACACAAGTCGCAAGGGGCTCACTTGGTTCATGTCAATTCCAAACTAACAAGCAGGAGTTATAATATTACTTATGAGAATAAATTTCCATGCTCTCCACTCAAATCGACTAAACAATACCCTACAACCATTTTTTTTCAAAATGTCTTTACAATGGGTGGAACTGGGACATGAGAAGCTAAGGTATAATCATAAAGGTAATCAGCCGTATAAGTTACCAAATTACACAAATCTAAATAATGTGAGGAAGCCGTGCAAGTTTCTTGGCAGCAGAACACAGTAGTCAGCAGTGGTCAGATCTCTCCTTTGCACATGAGAAAGGTACAGTGGCTCATTTAAATTCCTCATACTGGAAGGATTTCTACTCCAACTCTTGGCACTGATCCAAATTATGCCCCTTGGGTTTACATACCACTGAATAATTTGTCTACATGTCATTTACAATTTTCCCAAAGTCTTCTCCTGACTGGGTGCCTCTCAGACAACATCTGTAACAAATAGTTGTTTTGGGACTACACGCTCTCACCACTATCAACAATGGTAGATGACCTCAAGTGTATGAGACATAACAATAAGTTTAAATTTACAGCCCGTTCCAGAAATCTGATCTCTCAAGCAGTAGCCACCTGCACAATATGAGCTCTACAATTACTTTTGTGCCACTCAGACTCATGTGTTACACATTTTTACCACAATCTATATAATTAGCTGTAATTGACTTCCCAAGAAATGCGTTTCTGTGGGCACATCTGGTCTTGAAATTTCAGCCGTCCAAAACTGGTCAGGAACTTAACTAAAATTTCAATTTTGCAAAAAAGTTAAATATAGGCCAGACCCTTGTACTTACACCTTTACTCCATCCTCTATTTTAATTGAACTAACTTTTAGCTTATTTTATACTTATCATGGCTTACAAAATCATGGCAATACTACTATCCTACGTTACTGCAATAATGAAAAATTATAAAATTGTTTAGCATACCAAATAAACTGACTCAAAATGAATAAAAAGGGGTACTGCATTGTATATTTTGCTCTCATCTCTGTAAGGTGATGTTGGGATCTTGAAAGGTGTAAAAACTATTATCATTATTATTGAATATGTATGAGGTTAAATAACTACAGTAATTCTCCATGGAAATTGTGCAGACTAGAGAAACAGACAAACACTCACCTGGGCTCCATCCCGTAGTTTGAGGATACATTCCATGGTGTTGATTGTGATGACAACAGGCTCAGAGCCAAGTTTAGTCCAGGGCACATGAATCCGCAGCTCATGTATGTGACCACTCATGAATGTAAAGGGCAGCTTCAGCTCCTACATACAAGATACAGAAAATACAGTATACACAGTAAAATACATGCTGTGACAGTAGCCAGTGAGTTGTGGAACAACATTTAGATGCTGTAAAGCTATTGCTATTCTTACAGAGATCCATATACGTGATTTCAATACTGACATTGGCATTGTGTTTTGTGAGGTTGTATGAGTGTAGAGTGTAGTCAGTCAAAACACTGTATTGTATGTTTTTTATCAGTGTGTTAGCAGAACTTGTTCAACGATCATGCATTGTTTCAAAAGTCTAATTGGCAAAGTCTGCTCTACTTTAGACCACCCCTGAATACAAATAAACATGGATAATATTTTAAGCATTTAAGAATAAAACATGGTAAAATAAATATGTGAGCATTGAGGTACCTGTTCCAGTACATCCAGTTTGAGGTCTAGTTTGCTTAGGACCACATCCCCGCCCCATAGGGAGAGTTGTAGGTCAGATGGCTTCAGGTTCTTGATGTATTTGTTGACATAGCTCATCAGGAGCGGTGTAACATAGGACTCCAACATCTTGCCTCAGCCCTATCACTGGAAACATAGGTAGAACACAGGGGTTCACAGCGATGATGGCACCCAGTGCTTTTGGATAACAATACGCAGAAATGGTAATTAAAACTGTTAATAGCACATGTGTGGTCATTTTATCATACTTTTAGCCCTTAATGTTACTAAGAGTACGTTAACGGCACTTGCCAGATTACGAAGTTTGACTATCCTGAGGATACAGAAACCTAAAGCTATACAAAGAACACATAAAATGAGGTTACAAATACATAGCTAACCCCTTCACCCGATCTTGAAAAGATAAAGGTAGCGTCGCAAGAAAGTATTATTATGTCTTGTTCTGGGATATTTAGGAGAGATGAGAGTGTCCTCTTCGTTATCTCAGTGTAACACCAAAGAAGAGAAGCTAAGCTAACTGCTACAAAGAAGTTTTATTCGACCAGCTAAAGAAGGTTGCCACAAGTGTCAAGGAAAGAAAATGCCGGTTTACCATCTTACCGCTTCTCCTACCTGGAAATTTTACAAAATCTGTAGGCTAATTATTCAAATTCATCCCGAAAAGCAGTGCTAGCCACATCGCTGTGTAGCTCATGTAAAACGTCATCCGTAAACATCCACACGCAGCTTCCGTACTTCCGCTTTGTGGCGTTCATGGCCATAGGAATTTTCTGTTACTTGATCTTGTTGCCCCAAATGTTCCTCATACAGTGCAGATCCAAATATGGAGTCGGTTTATAGCTGTGTGTAATCTAAAAAATAAAAAGGGATACGTTAGAATGATTCAACTTGCGGAGTGGCCAGGCCAGACTTTCGAGTGGCTCTCATTTTGTAACATCTAACATGTAGTAGAATTTTGAGTTTAACAGTTTTTAACAGAGTATTTTGATTATTAATTCCCAGCTATACAAAAAGTTATAATAATAGTAGTTATAATATGAATATTCCGTACGACACAAGAAGAATATAAAATTGTATGAGTTTTGTGAATTCCTTAGGCACCAGTTTATCACCTGTGATCAAAGGTGATAAAGTTGACGATGCTGTGCTGTTACTAGGCCCAGTAGATTAGGCTATTATTATTGTTATTATTATTATTATTATTGTTGTTGTTATATTTTTTATTATTATTATTATTATTATTATTATTATTATTATTATTATTATTATTATTATTATTATTATTATTATATTATTATTATTATTATTATTATTATTATTATTATTATTAGGAAATTTGGATTTTCACAGTGCTTTCAATGGAAAGGTTGTGATCTAAATTAAACGAAGATGCTGATTTATTTGACGGCTCGCTGTTTGTGTGCCATCAAAGGCTCAGGCGCAATAGAACAGCCTGTTGCGATACCCTTGCTGGAAGACCCACCGCCCTCTGTTCATTGATGCACATTATTACAGTATTGTTCATTTTTATAACCTTAATAACTCTGTAAGAGTTTGCAATATTAGATTTTGTTGGACTATGTGTTGTTTCTCTGTTATAGGCTAAATGCTGGTCTAAAAGTGTGTTGCAAGCTATTTAATGTAGCTAACAGCATGTGTGCATAGACCTACGTCTGCAACAGACGAGACATATGATTAAACGTTGTCTATAAATTCAGAATGCTAACCTTTTTTTCAGTTAATTTGACAGCATAGCCATGTGTCCTGATATCGCCTAGGCCTGTCAAACTTTAGCCTATAGCTCTTTTACAAACTTCCCGTGGTGACGACACACATTCACACTAACCAAATTACCTAAATAATTGATTTGTAAAATTATTGTTATATGTTGAACTTCTGATTAATTGTACATATACGAGAGTCTTTACAAGAGTTACTTCTGCCAGATTGATTCCTGAGCATAAGGACGTGAACACCATAAAAGCGCGGCTCTGGCCTGCTGCCTGTCTGGTCCTCTTCTCCTGTCCGTTTGATAACACGTTCTCTCAAGGAGGCAGACAGTGCACTGAGGCGCGGGCTGCGGGTCATCGCGTAAACTGTGCGTGGGACTTTTGTGCGCCATTTTTAGTTACTCCCTGCACAAGTCATAGTATGTGACAACTAACACGGCTGGATTTTATTTAGACCCAGGCTACTGGATGCCCTGGTCGAACCCATAGCCTGCCTACTGTTTAATTTAAATTCGGTGAAACAAAGTGGTTTGTTTTATGCGCTTTATTCTGCAATTTCCTTTTAAATGGTAAATGGTCACATTTTTATATAGCGCTTTTCCACCTTCAAGGCACTCAAAGCGCTTTACATCAAGGAACCACTCACCCATTCACACACACTCACCAGTGCAGCCATTGGGGGCGAGGTGGGTTAAGTATCTTGCTCAAGAACACAACGACAGTAATCATCTGTGTGAACAGGCAACACACCGCCAAGCTGTGGGTCAGTGGATCTGACCGCTCTACCAATGATGTTTATGTCGAGAGCGAGATTCGAACCGTGAACCTTCAGTTATTAGTATTTATTTATTTTGTGTAGCCTACAAAATAAGGTTATTGTTTTCCAAAAACGCTAAAAATTATTATTATTATTATTATTATTATTATTATTATGGAAAATGGCCTTATTATTATTATTATTATTATTATTATTATTATTATTATTATTATTATTATTATTATTATATGGCCTATAAGGTGCAGCGTGTGATTAAAAGAGGGTTCATTAAGGACAAATGAATTTATTTTTTATTTTTTGGAAACTAAATTTTATTTCTGGAAACTGTAGCTGCCTTATGGACACAATCAACTGACACACGTGAAACAGAAAGAGGCCTGGAGGTCGAGCATTTTAAGGTAAAAAGGCCTGATTAGGAATTTAATTAGTTCATTTGTGGGTTTTTGATGTTCCTCAATTAGTGCTGTATTAAACTATTTGAATCCAACAACGACGAATTCGTGAGCGTGACTGACCAGTGCGCACTGCGCATACCGGGATATTGTGATATTTTTACAATGAACAAGGCTAATTAATTCTGCACAAAAGGTACTGTAAATACTTGGTACATGAAAGACTCTTTACTGGTTTTATGCAATGCAAGTAGGTGTGTTAAAATGTTGGAGGATTTGGCTGTAAAAACGAAATCTGGCTATAATAGGATATGTTAATACCTGCAAGCTGCAACGTTGAGAGATTGTTGTGATAGGCGTGCATATAAAATGTTTGTTCAGACAAACATTTATATAACCTACAGACGGAATTTCTCTTAATTGTCTTCATCTTTTAATGAATTGGTAAATTCATGTTTTAAGTAATTAAAGCTTAGGATTTTATGATAAACAATTACTTGGTCAAAAAGCAGAACCACTTGGATTTATATAACATATTTATTTCTACAATACAATTTAACATAGTTTAAGCTGTATTATTTAAAAGACAAAAAAACATGGAAAACATTATGTACATGTTCTAGATATTTACAGGTAAAAGATGCTCCGTTGTTGAACCAAATCTCTGCAGTAAACAGTGCAGTCCGGATTTGGATAATGTCTTTGACCAAAATGCAAAGCTGCTGCTTTGTCCTTTGCACGTTTAGTCTGTCCATGCAGGCTAGTAGTCCTGGAGTGGGCTGTGCGTCAAACTGTGCCGTCGCAAGTCACAGTTGCGCCGAAACACCTTTCCGCAGCGGCCACAGCTGTAGGGCTTGATGTCTGTATGGGTGAGAAGGTGAGTTTTCAGGTTACTTCTTTGATTAAAGGTTCTTCCGCATGTGGGGCATTTGTGGGGAGACTCCTGTTTAGATTTAAAGCAAGCAAAGGATTATTCCTTTTAATTATATAAAATTGATAGATCTTTCAGTCACTCAAATTAAATGCACTGTCATCTGTTGATCTATTGTTGTTTTCATTTTTCACAATAGATTGGGTAATTATTAGTGAATCTATCGTATTGATAAACTGCTAAGTGGCCTCCCCATGCATGCACCAGAGACGGCGTAATTATTGGTCAGGAGTAAATTCAGGGTGACTTTATGTCCAGTGATGTTGAACGTACCTGCATGTGCAAGGTTTTATGAACGGCTAGAGTCCGAGACTGACAGAATCCCTTCCCACATTCTTGACATTTGAATGGTTTTTCCTTGGAGTGAATATATCTGCAAAGAAAAATGAACACTTCATTAGACGCCTGCTCCAGCACGCATTTGCACACACCATACAGCGCTCTGTGAATAACCAGAAGGTTTCTCACTAAAGGGGCTTTAGCGCCCTCGTTGAGTGAATTTTGGGAACATGCATGCCCTATAAAGTGGTTAAACAAAATCATTTGCAGGTTTTACGCAGCGTTATGTCTGTGTTACTAGTGCCTAATGACCGTGTAAAAAGGCGGTCTTACCTGTGATCCCTGAGGTGGTCCTGTCTCCGGAAAGCCTTATGGCAAATGTCGCAGGTGTATGGCCGCTCGTCAGTGTGGGTCCGCTCGTGGATGAGCAGGTTGTACGACTTAGTGAAATGCCTCCCGCAGAACTTGCAAATAAATTCCTTTTTAGTCTTGGACGGGAGCCTGCCTCGCGTGGGCTTTCTATCCGGGGAAAGCTTGCTCAGCTCTGAGATTGTGCCCCCCAGTCCTGAAGTCAACTTGGCCAGATTAGCAGCTTTTGGTGGGTCCTCCTGCGTCGCGGCCAGGGCCAGATTGGCGAAATCAAACCTCGGTCTGTCCTTGTGTAGCGATTGCACGACGTGCGCACTCACACCTTGTTTGGGATGAAAAAGTTGGGCTGCGGCTGTGAAGGGCAGCGCGGGAAAAGGGAGACGAGGGTCCATGAGCCCTTGTGCTGCAGCCATCTCGGTAATGGTGGACCGCAGGCCCTGGATGTGTGGGTAGCCTAGAGTCCAGTGGTTCATGTGCATAGTCTGAACCGCGCTCAGGCCGTACAGCCCCTGCAACTGGTCCGCCGGGAACGCGTTGACAGCCTGCAGGAACGAGTAGTTGGTGAGCTGCAGCGCCGGGTGCAGTGGAATTGGTGCGTGAAGCGCTTTGCTCCCCATATTGATGACAAAAACTCTGACGCCTTCCTGAGATAAGAAAGAAAAATATGAGTGTCAGAATATGAGAAATGATAACCCTAACCATATGATATATGTTGCATCAAACTGTTCTGTATATAGTACTTTATTTTCAGGACACCTGAAATGGCATA
>JACM01065854.1:0-22946 GCA_000787095.1 Periophthalmodon schlosseri
GTGAGTCCTTGCCTTAAGTGGAGGAGTCTTCAAGTCAAGGTTTTGTTCACGAGTGAGGGAAAGAAGGAATGTGAAATTGACAGGTGGATTGATGCAGCATCTGCAGTGATGCGGTCGCTGTATCGGTCTGTTGTGGTGAAGGAGGAGCTGAGCCGAAAGGCAAAGTTCTTGACTTATGGGTCGATCTACGTTCCGACCCTCACCTGTGGTCATGAGCTTTGAGTAATGACCGAAAGGACAAGACTGCGGATACAAGCGGCCGAAATGGGTTTCCTCCGCAGGGTGGCTGGGCGCACCCTTAGAGATAGGGTGAGGAGCTCGGTCACACGGGAGGAGCTCGGAGTAGAGCCGCTACTCTTCACGTCAAGAGGAGCCAGCTGAGGTGGCTCAGGCATCTGTTCCGGATGCCCCCTGGACGCCTCCCTAGGGAGGTGTTCCAGGGTGGCTCGGGCATCTGTTCAGGATGCCTCCTGGATGCCTCCCTAGGGAGGTGTTCTGGACATTTCCCACCGGGAGGAGGCCCTGGGGAAGGCCCAGGACACGCTGGAGGGACTATGTCTCTCGGCTGGCCTGGGAACGCTTTGGTGTCCCACCAGAGGAGCTGGAGGATGTGTCTGGGGGTGAGGGAAGCTGGAAGTCCCTGCTTAGACTGCTGCCCCCGCGACCTGGCCCCGGATATACGGCAGAAAATGGATGGATATCATGGACTGGGACAGGGCATGGGTTATAGGAGCTGAAACCAACAAGTTCAAAAGCTGGATCAAGGAGGACAATGAAATCAGAAAATAAGGTACAGACTCCACCAACCGTGATAAAGGAAAGCTCCTCCTTTCAGCATTGGGCGATAGGAGGCGTGGTCAGTCTGAGTGACCTGCCAGGTCTGTCAGGCTGACCACGCCTATAGTAAGTAACAACAGTTGATATATGACCCGTCACCACCAACACCGGTGATGATTCTGAGGATGGCTCACAGGAGCAGCCCAAACACATCGAGGTAAATACATCTCACTGATAAAATTGTGTGCCTAAAAGAACACCAATATCACTATCATAAATGAAGACAAGACGAATGTCATCAAAGTAGTACAACTTCTGGCTTCTTCTGAAGATTCACACCACATTGTGACTGGTCAAATTCACCTGTCACTCATTCTGAACATAACTGACACCAACCAGTGGGAGGAAAGGGTGAGGAAAAGTAGACAACATTCAGTGTTTGAGCTGTGTTAAAGGTGCACTCTTTTGTTGAGGGCCCACCACTTTCTTGTCTCCATGGAGATGTTTTTATTTTGCCTGAAATGTTCCACAATTTGGCATTAAACAAATTTTATGTGTTTATGTTGAACTATACCTTGAAAGCATGCATTCTTACTTTAAGCAGTGTCCACAGATTTGACCAGGAACTTGGCCTGGTAGCATAACCTGTTTGTCTCCATGGAGATAGATAGTTTAATGCTAGATATACTGTGGAATATTCCAGGCAAAGCAGTAACATCTGTAGTAGGGTTGTCAAAAGTATCAAAAATTAGGTTTTAATCGATACTAAGAGTCATATCGATTTCATCATTCATTTAAGCAAGTATTGATCCTAAAGTCACATTCACAGGACAGAAATGAACTTTTCCTGAATAGCTTTAGAATGATCTTGAGCTGTTACAAGACCTAGTATACGCCCGTGGACCACTATGGAACATACCTGGACGACTGAGAGATTACACAGATATAAGGCAGAAAAGTTACATTGTGCACCTTTAAACATCACAGAATCTAATTTAAATTTTATGTCATATAGTCACACCATCCACCCCCAGCTCAAAGAATCTATCCTGTGCAATATATCTCCTTTAAGATATAAGAAAGTCTATCATGCTGTATTTTCTGGCACTAGGAGAAGTCTTTTGGTAATGTGTGAGTGACTCTTGACACAGTGATAGAGTCTGCAGTTGTGTGTCCTTCTTAGCCCTCTGTAGTTCTCCTCAGACTAGCATTAAATGAGCCGGCTCCCTCTCCTCAGTCCTCTATCACTGCTCCTCTCTCTACAACTGGGGGACCAAGTACGAGGACGGTATTATACCCACTCAGAGCACACCAGGATTATGCGATTTTTCCTCAAGAGCTGATCACCTGGAATATGAAGGGAATGATCTTGGCCACATGCTAATTTTCAGATTTCGCAGAAAGCTTTAGAGATGGGACTATTTCTTTATAACTTGGAACCAAAAGTTATTGCTTCTAAGCTTCTTGTGAGTCTTTTGCGAGACTGCAGGGATTCAAAAGTAGTGGTTAACGTCTTAAAATATGCTCAACTATTTTATCACGTTAAATGGTTTGTGGTGGTCCAAAGTTATTCCTCACTTACTTTATGCATTCTGGGCATCCCAATTATAGTTTATCAGTGCTTTTAGCAACTTTCAGACACAGAAGAGTAGAATTTTGCAATCATGGTTAAGCTAACAATAACTAGCATGCTAACAATGCACTTCCTGACTACACCAGACTTATTTTGACTTGAAGAGCTGCTTGTACAAAATATCTGTACTGGGGCAAGACACACTGTAAACAAATCATGTACTCTTTAAGTATGTGACAATACTATTTTTTTTGAAGGTGAACTGTGTAACTTTTCAGTGAAGGGTTTGCTACCTGCTTGTCTCCTCACAGGTCAGATCTGTGGAGAGGCAACTCTACTCATGGCAAGTACATGCACTGTAATATTCCCACTCAGGGCACACCGGGAATATGAAGGAAAAGCCACGTGCTTATTTTCAGATTGTGCACAGAGCTTCAGGGATTAAAGGTGGGACTGTTTTTTCAGAAGCTGGAATCAAAAGTTATTGCTTCTAAGAATGAATGACGAGTCTTTTTATAGACTGCAGGTATTCAAAAATAGAAGTAGTGTTTTTTTTACTGTCTTAAAACATGACACACTAGTTTATGTTAAACGGTTTGCAGGGTCCAAAGTTATTCCTGACTTCCGAGCATCCTAATTATTTACCTTGACGAGTTTATTTAGTGCTTTTCACAAATTTCAGAGGTAAGAGCGGAATTTTGCCATCACAGTAAAGCTAGCACGCTAACAGTACACTTCCTGATCTTGTGAAAGTGAAACACTCTAATTAAATGCAGACAGCACACAGCTGACTTATTTTGGCCTCAAGAGCTGTTTATATAATATATCTGTGCTAGGGCAAGACAAATTGGAAATAAATTGGGTACTGGCGCTTTAAATGCAAATGTGAAAATATATAGTGTTTCTTTAAAGGTGAACTGCGTAACCCTCAGTGGGGGGTTTGCCATCTGCTAACCCATGGACATGATATTGCTTTGCCTGGAATTGTCAGAGTAGGTCTTAAAGATGGAGCGTTTAACATATTTAGATCACCATGTTACCTTTTATTGTTTTGAAAGTGCTAAATTCGCCGAAAACAACGTATTAACATGTTTTAAAAGTTTCATTTTTGCTTTTAACGCTCTGAGTCAAAAGTCACCCCCTCTTCACAGCGCTATCACATATTGATCTATTGTAAAGCAGTGGAGGAACTTTCTTCAATATGTCTTTATGCCTGGTTCAGCCTATTGGAGCCTCCCATCTCTCCAGGACCTGTACGTCTCCAGGACTCGGGGGCGAGCAGGTCGGCTCACAGCTGACCCTTCCTACACTGGACATGGACTATTTGAGCCCCTCCCCTCGGGCAGGAGGCTACGATCCATTCAGACTAGAGCTATACAGTCTGGGAAAAAAATATCAAAGTGCTTTTTTTTCAGAGGATTGTGATAAGATTTGTGATTTACATTTTAATAATAGGATTCTGTTGAAACTTAATATTTTAAATGTGTCCAGAAGAATTGACAAAAAAGACTGAAATATGAACTGACAAACTAATACAATAATCCAGTGAAGAACACTCAATTTTGTTACTTAAGTAAAAGAACGGATACCAGAGCAAAAAAAATACTCAAGTAAAAGTAAAAGTGTTACATGAAAAAATCTACTTAAGTAAAAGTATTAAAGTACCCGTTTAAAAATGTTCTTAAAGAGTAAAAAGTAAAGGTATTTTGCACAAATTTTGAGATCTAATAAAGATTCAAATATAGTGATTTTGATAAAGATTTGTGCTGAATTTTGTTCAACAGAAACAACTGATTCAGTTGTTTTTTTTTATAGCTGTTTTTATTTGTATATTTTTATGTGCTCAAATTGAACATGTCAAAAATGAACCCGTCAGCCTTTTCAGCAGGTCCTAAACAATAGAAAAAAAACCCCAAAAAACAAAAAAACTTAATTTCCACTCCTATTAAAAAATGTAGTGGAGTAGAAAATACAGGTACCTGCTCTCAAATGTAGTGAAGGAAAAATTAAAAAGTATACAATAGAATCTACTTAAGTAAAGTACAGATACCTAAAATTTATATGTAAGTACAGTGCACAAGTTCTGCAAGAATCACATTTCAGAACATGTTTGTACAGATCTAAACTACAGGGTTTGCAGTTTTTTTTTGCAGAATAAGACAGGAAATTGTTTGTTAAGGAAATTATGGTACTTAACAAATTGCAGCCTTTGCGGTTTGCTAATTGTGTCTATCCAAATTACGATTACGATCATGATTAATCTTGCAGTCTTAATTTGGACCAAAACCTCTCGCTCTTCCTTCTTGTATGGAATTTTGTATATCTATATTTTCAAGATTTCAACATTTATTTTATTCTTCACACTTTTTACTATGCATGCCTAGTGTTAAATTTTTATTATTTACACCAAACTGCCAAAGCACATTCCAGCTCTGAGATTCTTGTTTCTGATTCTATTAGAAAGTTTCCTTGTGCCAGTGTCAAGCCAGGAGGTATAGTGGCGAAGTTTCAGGCAGTGTCTTGCTTTGAGGCACAAGAGTCACAAGTCTGATTCCCAGAAGTCATGGATCCTTTGTGAAGTGTGAATTTGTGCCACAGTTTGCACATTCTTCTAAAACAAAACACACACAGTTGGCTAATTCTTCAGCTAGCTACTCCTGGAAGCTCAAGGTCAACCATCGCTCCAGAAGCCAAGGATAAGTTGAACAGCAGTGAAAATGTTATGAATTATTTGTATTGAATGAATACAATATCAAAATATGTTATTATGGTTTTCCATAATCATCGTTAACTTATTCAAAGTGGTATTTTGATTATTGTGTGTTTGAGTAATCCTGCATTTGAGGCATCTGAGATTTCTCCTACCTCCTATCTCCACCCATTGCCTTCTACTTTTTAGCTCCAGGTCATTCACATAGGGTTAAAAATGTTTGCTTAGTTCAAATGTCATTATGAAGAAACAGGGCTAACAGCAACGAATCAGCTCTGCAAATCTGAAAAAGGCAATCAACGCATTTTTATTATGTCATCTACATCCATATTGCATTTTATAATGAATAAAGTGTTAAATAAGGGTCTATGTATGTGATAGTTTATTACTTAATTTCAGAACAAAACCATAAAATGTCTTACAAGCTAATATAGCCTACAGATTCCTGTTATGGAGCTCACAGTCCCGCCCACTTCGAAGTCTACTCTGGTTCAGGAAGTAAATTTGCCATTCATTTTTCCCATAGAGTTTTCAAAAAAATAAAATATTAAGAGTTTAAAAACATGACAGAGTATAGCCTGCTATGTGCTAACTACTACCCACAACAGTAGGTTTAATTACAAAAAGTATGTTTAAAATACAAGACTTCAGATTTCAGAAACAGATTTAAAATTTTAAAAAATACATGCATACATCTTGTGGTCATTAGTTACCATTAGTTAGTTAAGTGAAAGCTGAAGTTAAATCTGTCAACTGGACAAAAAGTTGTAGGAGTGAAGACGTTTCGCTGCTCATCCAAGTCGCTTCTTCAGTTCTGGTCAGATCACTGGTGGACACTGCCTTATATCTATCTGAAGAGAGATAAGTGTGAACTGAGCCTGAGACCTACTTAGCATAATCATTCAGCCTAAATGAGCCTACTAGCTAGCTCCATTGTTCTCTTTGCTTCCTTTGTTTGCTTTGGGTCTGAGGATGGAGTCTAAGGCTCCCATTCCTATTTAAGGAAGGATTGTCTTTCCTAACAAAAATAGCTTCTTTAACTCTCCTCTCAAACCATTTCTTTTCTCTGGCTAAGATCTGTACCTCACTATCTTCAAAGGAGTGGTTAGTGGCTTTGAGATGGAGATGTACGGCGGATTGGGGTCCAGAGGAGCTCTCAGGATGGTGTTCCTCTGATTATGCTAAGTAGGTCTCAGCTCAGTTCACACTTAGTGTAGCTCAATAGATCTAGCCTACAAACAGAAACTGTAAACAAAAGCTTTTGTTTACAGTTTCAGTGTAGTTAGCTCCTCCCTTCAGATAGATATAACGCAGTGTCCACCAGCAATCTGACCAGAACTGAAGAAGCGGCTTGGATGAGCAGTGAAACGTTTTCACTCCTTCAACTTTTTGTCCAGTTGACAGATTTAACTTTGGCTTTTACTATGGATTACACAGACATTAGCTAGTTAAGTCTATGGGAAAAATTCTGGAAACAGGGGGAGCTCCATAGGCAATATTTAGAGGACTTCTCCCCATTCAAAAGACTGGAGGTTTTGCTTCGAATTGTTAATTGCCATGGCAACGATCCATATTTTGCATCAGTCAGTCCACTTTTGCAGTTATGTCGCCACACTGGTTGAGGTTATGGGAGATGTCTGTGGTTCCCCTTTCAAAAGACTGGAGGTTTTGCTTTGAATTGTTAATTGCCATGGCAACGGTCCATATTTTGCATCATTCAGTCTGCTTTTGCAGTTATGTCGCCACAGTGGTTGAGGTTATGGGAGATGTCTGTGGCTGTGTGATTTTAGTGAGGATTAATGCAGTCTGTTGGAGCCTGCAGACACATTCAGAAGCCTGTATATTACTGTGAAATTACTGAGAATAGAGCGTTTCCTGGGGCAGGTTTCATACACTTTCAAAGCCAGTGCAGTGTGGTCAGGAAAAGACCAATATGGGCCTACGCGGGAACCGAGTATGAACAGAATAAATAAACATTCTGTCAGGATTTGGTGGAAGAATTTTAACATGTCTAAACCACTAAGGGGAACGAATGCCATTTCAACCTCGAAAGAAAGACTCAGATGGATACGAAAGAAAAGTATTAGTAGGCTTTATTCAATTAGTTATTTTTGGTGATGAGACCCCAGCAGAAGACATTGCGATGAAGGGCGTGCCAGTTAGATGACGTTTAGGAGATGTCTTCCCCCCGGTGGCTGGACCCTGGAGCTGGTCGGGGTGAGGCTGAGGTGAGTGAAGGGAAGATGAGATGATGCAGAGCCGAGGGGGTGCTGGGGAGGTGGTGGGGCGTGGCACAAACTGAAGCGCTTCAGTTTAAAACCCCATAGCTTCTGCAATGGGGGTTTAAACTGGGTGGAGAGGAGGTGCGGCAAGCAGTGAGGAGGAGTAATAGGAGGTGGTGATGAAGGCTGAGGAGCAGCTAAACTCTGGACAAGTGGTGAGTAGATGGGAGTGGAGTGAGGTCTTCCAGGGTGAATTTATGCTAGCTCCATAACTACACTAATGTCACACCAGTTTGCCATTTTGTAACAGTACTGTACTTGCTGAAAAAGTAGATCTATTGACAACAAAAGTGTTTTTTGTTTTGTTTTTATCTTACCTTGACAGTGGTATCTACAGTCCAACAAATTCTGAACTGTGGCCCAGGTGTGAGAGAGCTGATATGGGGGTGGGTCTTGGCCAAAGTGGGTCTTGGTGAGTGTTAACCTTATTAAATGTACAGTGGCTCTGTCAAAACTACGTAAACTGCATCCATGTGATTGGCTCCCTGTATCGACCACCAGTCTGTGGCCCTCCGCTTCAAGTATGTTTCAATATGATGGTGAAAAAAAGTTTGGAAATACCTAGAGGGCAAATTAAAATAAATTGTAAAGGATGCAAGTTTTTTAATTAGCTATACTTAGAGAATAGTCAAAATACAAGGGCTTAAAGATTCTCTTTTGATTAAAGTTCAGCTCACTCAAAACCGCACAAGTCGTTCAAGAGGTAGAGGTTGGGGAGTTTAACCTGCACTTCCACTATTGCATAATGTTATTGTGTCCTTGGGCAAGACAAATCCAGTGCTTGGTTGAAGGCAGTAAACCAAGAATCAAAATAAAAGTCCACTATGTATCATTTCTGGTTGAAAGCACGCTACCTACTTCTCTGCAGTAAGATGTTTTTACCAGCCTGGAATGTTCCACAGTATGGCATTAAAACTTGTGCGGTCAGATCTTTGGAAAGGCGACCCACCTCAAAGTAAGAATGCATTGTTTTATACAGAGGGACATCAGTCGCATCACATTGCACGATCATGTTTGGTTTTGTCTTGAAACGCGACAATCAGATTCGTTTTTTTCTCATTGGTCATCATTTACAAACAAAATCACATTTCCCTCTTTTCAGATTAACAGAGTTTAGTGCATCGCTCATTGATTCTACAGAAACCCACTATGTTTTTCAGTCCCCAGTGGTATTTTTTCCTTTCATTTTTCATCGTAAGCAGCCATATTTATTTTAATACGGACTGACCATGCGTGTCCCTGATTGGCTAATCCACCTGTCAATCGCGCCCATCTGAACTCGAAACGATTCACCAGTGACCAGACTTAGATCTTCATAAAGTATTAAAAAAGTGTTTATTCTGGATCCCAGGCAACTATCTTGCTACAAGCCTTAACTGATACCATACATATCTGTTCACTTTGAAAACCCTGGCCTCCCCCGGACTCTCTGAAAAAATCTTGGGGAGTGGATTGGATAAGTGATATTTCTGAAGCCTGCTCTTTCTGCCTGACATGAAAGAGCAGCGGAGCATGCGTCACATCTCCTCCAAAGCAAGCCTTCAATCGGCCTGTGATTTACAAGTCCTGGCCTCCCGTTACCACCCCACACTGCCTACAGCCATGCGAGAGACGCCTTTTATTTAACACAGCTCTTAGACTTTTAAGATTTTTTTTGATTTGCTAGCGGTTTTGAACTGCCGCGGTTTTCCTGACCGCGGAGTCAGATGGGACGAGGGTGTGGGAAGACAAGAGAGGGGTGTGGGAGCAGTTAGATAGAAGTGTTTGGGTGATGTTTGCAGGGAGAACTCTGCTTCTGAAAAGATAAAGGTCCCATAAATTCACCTTTTTGATGACATTTACAGGGGTGGAAAGTAACTAATAACAACAACATTTTTAGTAAACTTGTACTTGTAACTGAGTATCTTTCTAGCCATGTAATTGTAATTAGTTAGATTTAAGATCATAGAAGTTACTGAGTACTATACAAGTCCAAATTGTCCCAATCCACTGTTGTCTCTACTCCTTTCTGGACCAATAAACACATATAACAGCACAGCATCGCCTGCTCTGATTGGCCAGAGCTCAGGGACTATACAGTTTAGCATTTTTTGATTGATCAAGTTTTGTATGCTCCTATAATTGCATAACTATAGTAAGTAGTATTTCTCATGCATGCTTTTTACTTTTACTTAGGTACAATTTTGGCAGAAGTACCATTTTTTAGTACTCTCCCACTGAATATTTACTCAAGCAAAAACATACCCGGAGTAGCGTTTTTTTTGTTTGTTTTTTTTTATTCATGTCTTATTAATCTTGTGTATTTAGGTGGTCTCCCACTCCAGAGATGACCACACAGTTACCACCAGTGATTTCATTAAGTAGTAATCCAATAAGTCTATGTTTTTAAGTCCCTCTTTTCTGGACCTATTCTGTAAGATCCTAACCAGGCTCACACCAGACTGACATGTGACTCTGAATTGAGTTCAACACATCATCAATCTGGGATGGCTCTTGCTGAAAGTGGTCGGAAAACACAGAATGTCATGACGATTATTTGAATCTGATTGATTGGAGCGCCACAACAGCGGAACAAGATGAGACTGCCTTTTGTTAAATCCAGTTCAGAGAAAAGCACAGACATCTTCCCTGTCCATAAATACACAAAATGCTTACCTTCTGCGCAGTTTCATAAACAAAATAGTCCGTATTGATGCTAAAATAAGCTGAAGTACGTCTGTCAGCGTTGCCATGTTTGTTTTGGTTCGCTTGGGCGTTTCACATTTGGCTTCCACACAGACCTCAATGCTGCTCTGTGACTGGTGCACCAACCACCTGTCGGGCCCTATCGCACCATCGGGGGCGTGCCAAGATGGATTCTCGTCACAAATATGGTGAGAATCCATCTTGCTGCGTAACGTTAGGAGATGCCACAAGGGGACGGAAAAAAGATCAAGTGTTTACTCATTGCGGTGAATAATTTGTATGCTCAGAATGCATAAGGTAAGTGAGGAATAACTTTGGACCACTGCAAACCATTTCAAACAAGCTAGTTCAGTTTTTTATATTTTTAAAGTGGGACGAAACACCTAAACTCCTCCCACAACCACATTTGAAATAGAGCTGCTAAACTGGGCAGTGCCTGAGGAGTGGACTAAAGAAAAGAGTGAGAGAGAAGAAGGGGCGGGGTCTGGATGTATAAGAACAGTGTGATTGGTATCCACACTTCTAATTCCGCCCGTGCAAGTGTTTGTAATCAGATACACGTGACTTTAATCAGGGAAGTTCTGTGTGATGTCATGTAGAACTTGAAACTGCAGTGGCCAATGAGAGGCTACGCACACTTAGTTTTTCACTGTTTTTGACCATAAAGCTGAGATTATACCGACTTTACATTAGGTCGAAAATGCTACTAAAACAAGTTATATACAGGTTAGTAGCAAAAAAGTAGATTTATCGTTTAGATCCACTTTAAAACAGTAAAAACCAGGTACAGTGCCTTTAACAGCCCATAGACCGTAGGATATCAAAACCCATGTTCATCTCGTCTCCTCGTTGGAAACCACTAGAGCAGAACCAGTCCTGACTTCACTATAAGCGCCTTCAAGAATTGCCTCCTCTACACACACACACACACACACACACACACACACACACGCACACATCCAGCAGTGAGCACATTTTATCTCTTTTATAACTGTGAGACTCTATTGAATCAGGCCTCCACGTACACTGAGTAATCCAAGAGAGTGGGCGGGAACGGAGGTGAGGAGCAGGCATCCCACAGTGTAACAATACCAAATGAAATCTACAAGTGCTGCTTTCTCCATACAGGCAGACGGCGTGGGGTTATGTACATTATTAACTATTCCTGAATATTACATGCAGTGAATTCTCTTTGTCTCAGAAGATTTGTGCTCCCTTGGTACTGTTTTATTATTGAAATGATTCAGAATGTTTTGTAGCTCAGTTTCTGATGATGTTTGTAGTGGTCTTAAACAGAAGTGAGTAGAGTACCGGTAGTAAATTGTACTCAAGTAAGAGTAATGTTACTTCAAACTAATATTACTCAAGTAGAAGTGCAAGTAGTGGTGCAAGAAATAACTCAAGTAAGTGTAAAAAAGTTTCGGAAAACTAGCATTACTACTAAGTAAGAATAACTGCCGGGATGTAACATCTGATTTACAATTTTAAGTTGATATAATTGGAAGGGCAAAACATTAAATAATGCACAAAATCTGGTATTTTCAAAGGATAGATCATAAAAAAAAAAAAAAAATCATATCTGAAAGAGCAGTGCAAGAAACGCAACTGTTCAAATCATTTAATATTGTCAGAGTAGGAAGAGTGACCAAAAACTTTTACTCAAGTAAGAGTATTGTTACTTACATAAAAATATTACTCAAGTAGGAGTAAAAGTATGCTGCAAGGAAAGTACTCTAAAAAGTATAATTTCTTTAAAAAGATGACCAAGTACATGTAACTGAGTACTGAGGACACATAATTTGAGCTTTTAACCATATTATATTCGTCGTATTATAGTCATAGATAAAACTCCAGACCTCTTTTATGTAGTTTTTAAGACCATAAACCATCACTAGACACAACAAATGCATGACCTTTGTGAATGCACAAAGGAAACAACTTTATTTGTTCATTCCCATTGCTGACAGCAGAGGGAGCTCCAGCACCTAAATGCTTCACTGGAAATAGAGGTGAAGTTTAGAAAGTATATTTACCAAATGCAGACATTATTTAAGTTAGAAAATGTGAAATACTTATCCCAAGGTGACAAACACATGTTTAAAAGAGAATTAAAGCCACAAGAATGTATAATATGTGTTCTTTAACTCATTAACCTGGTTTATATAAATATTTCATTACTGGCCTAACCCCATGAAACGAAAACTGAAACAGAAACTGGACAAAAGCTAAACTACTGGTATTTCTTTCACAATAGCTTCAAAAAGTGGCGGCATTATTCAACCCGAAAACTGTCAATTGAAAGTTTTACACCTCATGTTTAATACGGCAAGTCTGTGGAGCCAATCCCAAACAAATGATTATAAGGTGTAAGATTTGTGGATCATAAGTTTGGATATTTCTTCCAAAAACAATGAATGTCCCATAGGGTTGTCAAAAGTATCGAAGATCAGATACTATTCGCTTATAGAGCTTGTATCAAAACTATCAATACGTTCAAATGAGGATCTAAATTCAGATTCGCAGGACAGAAATTAACCTTTTGTGAACAGCTTTAGAATGATCTTGAGCTGTATCAGAGCAAGTATAAGACACACAGACTAGTACACGCCCATGGACCAGTACAGAACCTACCTGGACGACTGAGGGACTGCAGAGATATAAGGCCACGTGGTAGTGATGTTGAAAATAATATTCTAGTGTCTAAATAAAAAACAGTTTTTTAAATTATCATCATCATTATCATTATCGGAACTGGTATTGAGGATCAAGTATATTCTTATCAAAATCAAGTTTAAAATTTTAGTATTGTGACAACACTTATCTCCCATAGAGTTACATAGGCCCCTGCCCTCCATCTGAAATCACGACATCATCAAACTGTAGAACGTGGACGCAACCTTTTCTTTTAATAATGAAAATCTCTAAAGACTTGCCCCTTGCCTCCAGCCTGCTCACTGCCTTCTACATGCGAGTTCCTTTATCTATGTTGCGCTGTCTTTTCTAGTAACTGCACAAGGGGCAGAACTGTCAGTGTGAGCAAACTATTCCACTCCACACGCTTTCATCATTAGATAAAAAGGTGCCCCGCTTGCCATGAAAAATGTATACCAGTAGATACATGTAATAAATCACCAAGGCAGGAATACAAAAAGCAGGTAAATTCTGCAAAAGGTAAAGTAAAATGAATTTCTTGATCCATTTGTTGATATTAAAGTGGCTATACCTGCAAAATGTGTCTTGCCCCAGCACAGTAATATTATTTAAGCTGATCTTGAGGTTAAAATAAGCCGGCTGTGTTCTGTGTGTTTCTAAATATAAAGCAGTTTGTTATCCGATAATCAGGAAGTGAGTGTTAGCATGCTAGTTGTTGTTACCATGACAGCGAAACTCCGATCTGGTATTTGAGAGCTGTGAAAATAAACTAATTGTGGTGAAAAATTAGGGTGTTCTAAATGCAGAAGGTAAGTGAGGAATAACTTTGGGCCGATGTAAACGCTTTTAAAGAGGAGGTATTGTGCAAAATCATCGAAAACAATGTGACGTCAAAAACATGCCCGAAGAGGTTTTATATGTCATCCATTCATGTTTGCGTAATTCAGCGAACTCTCCCGGGCCCTGTGATCCTGTCCAAAGATCCACCCACAAGCCTGCGTCACCCGTGTTTCTGCCATAAATAGAAAAGCATGATGCAAAACAATACACAACAACTACAACACGCCGACTGTAATGGGATAGCGCTCTGAAGGGGGAGTGACTTAGCGCAGGGAGTAAAGGGAGGGGGGATTCAGAGTTTGAAAACTGTTTTAAACATGTTAATATGTTTTTTTTTGGCGAATATAGCATAAAAGGTAACTTAAAGTAAATAAAAGGTAACATGGTGATAATATGTTATGTGTTAGCAGTTAATACCCCTATAGAAGTGTAATACCCCCTCTTTAACACTGTAAAAATGAGATAGAAAGCCTTAAAATATGCACCTGAATGGATGGATGATGTCAGTACGACAGTTCTATTTGTATATTTCAGAAAGACAAAAGTATACCATAGCACTGCTTTGTTTTTCATTTCATTTTTCGCCCCAAAATACCTAACTGTTCGGATTACGTTAATGTTTTCGTTCAAGGTTCAGGAAAATTTCTAATGAACAAAATTTTATTAAAATAAAAGAGTATTCATTGCTAGCTTTTGAATTGTGAAAATATTGGGACAAAATGTGCTAGCTAGTCTTCTCGATCAGGTTTGTCGGTTGAAATGAATTATTCTTCATTTGAATGCCAGAGAGAAGCGATAGAGAAAGCAGAGGGCTATTTAGCTGTTGAACAGTTTCCAACAGAGAGTTTCTTCCCACTAATTATAACAGATTTTGTCTTGATCTCATTCCCAGGTTTATCGATTGAAGAGTACCATATGGACTTTCGCTCTAAACCTCTCTGTACCTGATTTTTAGTCTCTTAAAAATGTGAAAAACACAACTAGCTCATTTTAAATGGTTTGCGGTGGTCCAAAGTTATTCCTCACTTACCTTGAGTGTTTCTTGCCGATTCCAGCGTGCACTAGATTTATTTCAATTTACTTCACTTTTGGGTCGGTCTTGTTCACATACGCTGCGCATCATTCACCCCAAACATGCACCATGAGCCACGTGAGAGTCTATCAGCTGATCGCCAGACTTATTTCCATGACAACACTGTTCACGCAGACAGTGCCCCGTAAATACGCACACACACGCTCGCTTCCGTGGCGCTATACACGAATGCGGCGATCTTTTTCGAACGACACAGACAGACCCAGGCTCACCTGCGCAGACAGACCCAGGCTCACCCGAGGACGGAGACGTGTCGCTGATATTAAGTTGATTCAAATTGCCGAACTAGTCAAACAGAAGCTCTGCAGCTCCCATTCCTACAAGACCCAGGCTCACCCGAGGACGGAGACGTGTCACTGATATTAAGTTGATTCAAATTGCCGAACTAGTCAAACAGAAGCTCTGCAGCTCCCATTCCTACAAATATTTGTGATCCAAATACTTTTTTACCCAATTCCAAGCCGCGTTCACGTCACACTTTCGGAGCGAATGGTCTTTTACGTTGTCCTAACTAACTTCACCTACCATTTTCAGAGGCAAGACTTTTGCTATCACAGTAATGCCAACAACAGCTAG
The DNA here is from genome assembly GCA_000787095.1 of Periophthalmodon schlosseri. Taxonomy (NCBI): domain Eukaryota; kingdom Metazoa; phylum Chordata; class Actinopteri; order Gobiiformes; family Gobiidae; genus Periophthalmodon; species Periophthalmodon schlosseri. Next base: position 15,189 of record JACM01065854.1, read on the forward strand.
CCTGCTAATGCGCACTTCCTGATTATCTGACAATAAAATGCTTTCCAGTTAGTTGCAGACAGCATGCAGTGGTTATATTTTGACCTCAAGAGCTGCATATACAATATATCTGCATTGGGGCAAGACATATTTTGCTTAATTACATGGGAAAATCAAGTACAAGCACAGGACCTTTAAATTATCTGCTAGCATCTATTTTGTTTTGCCTTTTTTTTGCCTTTTTTTTTCCAGATTCTGACCAGTTGAAGCTCAGGAGGAAGAGCATGGAGGTGGGTGGGCTATTTTAGGATTATTTTTTTTTAGATGGAAGGAAATTTAAAAAATGTATCCACCCACAATGTGCTGGAGCATATAGGCATTTTTGTAATGTGCCAAGATGATGGTACTAATAAAAGCCAACATCTCTTGACAATACTACTGCATTGTTTAGTTTAGCTTATTATTACAAAATGACAAGATATACAGTAAAAAGTTTAAGCACAATTTAGCAGTAAATGGGGCCCTATAGCATTTGTAAGTACAGATAATACATGTTATAGTTACCTACCTAATTCATTTTTAAACCACCTTTCCCATTACTACAGGAGACCAAGTAAAGAAAATATTTACATTTTCGTCTCTCACATCATTTTACACGTAAGGAACACATAAAGTACAGGTAAAGTATACAGACACTTTGGGCATGTCAAAATGAGGAGTTGACATTCATTCACCAACCATCCAACTCCAAACCAATGGAGTTTTTGGTTCACTGTATTTTTCTAGAAGTTCTAGTTTTAATTTGGTGGTAAGTGGTCACATTTTTATATAGCTCTTTTCCACTTTCAAGGCACTCAAAGCACTTACCTATTCATACACCAATGTACGCAGACACTGGGGGCGAGGGGGGTTAAGTATCTTGCCCAAGGACACAATGACACAGCATCTGTGGGAGCTGGAAACGCACAGCCAACCTGTGAGTCAACCAATGATGACTCACAGGTTGGCTGTGCGTGATTGGCTGAGCTACTGTGGCCTGTTAAAGATGAACAAAGATGAGGACGTTAGAATGTTTCTGCCCAGCTCGTTCCAACCCTGTGGACCCTTACTGTCAAGGATCATGTTTTGTTTCATTGTTTTACATGTTTTAGTTTGCCTTATTTCTTTGGTTTATGTCTTTGGTGTTTTAATTTGACATGTGTCCTTTGTACTTTGTGTTTTTGAGTTTTACTTCCTGTCTATTGATTGCCTGCCCCGCCCTCATGTGTTTCACCTGTTCCTTGGCCGTGTACCAATTCGCCAAACGCACACTTCGTCATGTGCATCGAAGGGCACTTACGTAACTTCCGGCGCGACAAGGGCTGTCCCATTTCAATGCACCCGACGAATGTGCCCGACAAATGCGCAAAAAAGAGAAGAAAATGGAGTGCGCTACGCAATACACGTTTAAATGTGCGTACTGGTTTACGTCACCTACAACAGTGCTACGTGAAACTGTTGCTACATGAAACAAAAAATAAAATTTGAATAAAGATATGTACAGGCCGTGTGTCTGGATTATTAAAAAAACTTTCCAGCACTGGCACACTCAGGTTTATTTTGCAGTACATTCTTCTGGGCAGGTTTGGGGAAACAAAAAAGTTACATTGAATTAAGGACTGTGCAGTTATTCCCAGACAATAAGAAGAAGAATAATACAATATTACCATTAGAAATTATTATTGCAATAATAAGACAAATAAGATGAAATGAACTGGCACGGCATAGAAGGTAAACTGTGCCCTCTACTGGTATTAAAGTACTTTAGCCACAGATCAAATTAAACACGGCTCAAATACCGAATCGTTAAACTATGCAATATCCCACTTTATGTACAACTAATAAGTGTTCTCTGGTTTCTAGACTATGACTGTAAAAATGATATTTGTTACCTCCGTCTCTGTCATAACGTTTTAACAAGGTATATTTTGTATATTATATTAAAGTTATGTAGTAGCTACAGTTGGGAAAAATCACCTCGAACCTTATATTTGCCTATTGATATTCAAAGGGAAAGATTAATTCCTTACTTCATTCAGTCTAAACAGAAATAAACGGCTGCGACGACGACACCTTGACTCTTCTTCTATTAAATAATAAAGAATTAAAAATAAAACTGTAATTATTTCAGCGACCTAACGTAAGCTACGTAACGTAAGCGCACAGACAGCAGTTGAAGTACACTCTGTGGTATCATATTTAAATCATATTTAAAAAATATTTAAATCATATTAAATCATATTATTATCATATTTAAATCATTTTTTTTGGTACTCAAAGTGTACATTTGTCAAATTGGGACACGGCCCTTGTTTCCTGGTGTATTTTAGCCTCATGTTTCCTCTTGTCCTTTGTTGGTACATTGTCATTGTCCTGTCCTTCTGCGAGTTCGTTTTCGTAATTCCTTGATCTTTGAATTTGGATTATTTTGGATTTTTGGGTGATTTTCCCATGGTGTTGTGATCATGGGAAGGTGTCAGGATAGGGATGACCTGCCAGATACAGGCGTTTATTACAATGTTGTTATATTGCATTGGTTCTAGCATAAATCTGAATTTGTTTCTTCATTTGAAAGATGGAACAAATGGCTCTGCTGTGATCATAAATACAGAACACGTTTAAGCCACTAGGTCTGTCACGAGAACACATTTTGAAGCACGACATAAACGAGATAAACGACAATATTGTTTTTACATATACTGTATCTATAGTAAAAGAAAAATTCAAATCTGTCAACTGGACAAAAAGTTGATTCGCTGCTCATCCAAACCGCTTCTTCAGTTCTGGTAAAATTACTGGTGGACAATGTCTTATATCTACCTGAAAGGAGAAACACACCGTTTCAGTGTAGCTAGCTCCTCCCTTGTCCAGTTGACAGATTTGAATTTTCCTTTTACTTTGGATCATACCTGGACGACTGAGGGTTTACACAGACATAGACTGTATCCTTAAAATGCCCGAGCTGCAACAAATACATAGCAGAACGAACCTGTAATTAGCCATAGAAGTTATTTATTCAACTCTCTACAGCTCAAATTTTACCTTATCACATAAAAATGGCAAAAATCTCCCCACAATTGCAAAGAAATAGTCCACTGATTTTACATAAATAACATAAATACACCATCACACTTTTTGTATAATAAGCTTTGCCTATTCTCCCTTTACACCAGATGCCCTTCTTGTCCACTTACATGTGTTTTGTTTTAGGCTGTACCCGATAAAGATAAAAATAGCTTAGCCCCAGTACAGATATATTGTAAAAGCAGCTCCTAGGGTCAAAATGAGACCGCTGTGTGCTGTCTGTATCTGATTACAAAGCAGTTTTATCAGCCGCGAACCAGGAAGTAATGTCGATGGACCGTTAGCACTGTAGTTGCACATTGAGTTCTCCATTGCATCACTGCATACATTGTAATTACTTTTAAAATAAATTGGAAAAATCCTTTGGACACTGTGACCTTGCTATTTCACATCTTATACCATACATCAGTGTAGCCTCACATATTGAAAAAAGTCTGTCCTTCTGAGCAGAACCTTTGTGAATAAGGGAATGTGGGGCTTCAAAGCGGCAATGCCCTTTTTGTGAAATTTTTGTGATGTGAATTTAAAGGTCTCATGTGAGCTTTAAGCCACGTTAGAATCAAACATATATCCGGAGTTATTTTGCTTCATTCACACGTGTTTGAGTAATCCTGCATTTTTGGGCGGTCGACATCTCCAAAGCTCAAAATGCTCTGTTCTGCTTTTTGATATCATTTAGTGGCAGTTTTGAAGTTAACAGCTATTTTTAGCCACAATTGAACTGCTTACTCTACAATGCACTCGGATCACTTTAAGCTGTTGCCTTTTGTTTTACATTTTGTTCAGTTGAGATTGCCAGAGAAAGTCAATACAATATCTTCTGGTGCAAAGAGAAGCAAAAAAGTTTCAACAAGTCTAAAACCATAGCTGTAGCTTCACAGTTTGGAAACTGCAAACACTGCAAATGATTCTCATGAAGGTTTCTGAAGTTTAACAAAAACAGTGGAGCACTTTATGTATTACAACTTGATGACATCACAAGGTGCAACAGAGTGGTTTCAGTTTGAGAGAAGAACACAGTCTAAATGTGCAGGATTTGTGTTAAATATTTGTGAATGAACTAAAACACGACTCAAGGTATGTTTTTGATGAGGACAGGGCTGGACGGGCAGAAGAAATCGGCCCTGGACTTTTTGGTCTGGACCGGCCCCCTGATCACAGCAATTCAAAAAAAAAAAAAAAAAAAAGAAAGAAAAGATTGCTGGCCTGTTTTTATTGACCTGTATTTATTACACAGACCCTAATGCTTTTGGCTGTTTTTTAATTAGCCAGTGTTATTAATTGTAATTAAATGTTGTTGTTGTTTTTTTTTAATTATGATGATTAGTAGAAATTAAATCAATTACCGTAGAAGCCAGAGTGTGCTTGTTGTGCACGCCCCTGGATGCTCAGAGTGCTGAGTACAGCAGTGGACAGCAATGGTTTGAAGTGGCCCCTGAACACCACAGGCTTCACACACTTGTGTCAGGACGACTGAACTCATGTTTTACTGTATGTCATTTAAAGATAATTAAGATCACTGCTTTTGCTCCTTTGCAGAAATCATGTAAGAAATGAGCGTATTTTTTTTTTAATGAGCTAAAACAACAGAACAACACGAATATGTGGTCTAGGTCTATCAATGTAAAACAAAAACTGCCATGAAGATTGAGGAGTGTGTTCATTCCTGTGTTCACAAAATGCCTCGATTTCAACGGGATTTCAATGAACAGGCTCACTACCAGTAGCAGCTCTGAGCACGCTGCCGCTCGGGACAGGGGCTGGCCCTCCCACATTAGCCTCGTCCTGTCGCCGTCGGGCCGGCCAGGGTCATAAAGGACTGGGCCAGGACCACATCTGCGTGGGGCCACATGTGCGTGAGGTCGTGGTGGACTCGTGGTAGAGCGTGTACAGCCAGGGAAAACTGAATAAGCACCTTATAACAGGACTGTGCGTGGTGTTAATGATGAACTGATAGTCTTATAATGTAACTGTAGTGAAATGTGTATTTTAACGTGTGTTCACCTGCCCAGGGACTGCACATGGAAAGTAGCAGTAGCTAAATCTGCTACAAATCATCTTTTCTTTTGTAAGATTAATGAATTTATACACGGTCCCTGACAATAAAGAAAGAATGTTGCGCACAGGTCTGACAGTGACCGGCCCAAAAAGTGCCTTGGCCCACCAGGAAAACTCTCAGTGCTCCAAATGGCGAGTAAATCCCTGGATTAGGATGTAACATAACAACATAGATGAGCGTCATACATGGGCCCTTTAACAACATGTCAATAACTGTGACTTACATTGTGACACTTTCCTGCATTTTTCACAGGCACCAATATCTGCAAACGACACCGTGTTGTCTCACGTCTTGTCTTTGCTACCCCTCACCGCTCTAATGGATTGTATGAGTGACTCTGACAGATCGTTAGACGCTTAATTACAACGGAAAAGTCCCCACGAATCACCAGGACACACTCAAAAGACAGTGATTTATAAGCGCACGGAAGAACAACACTTCTATCGGAAAGACATCAGGGACAAAATCAAATGCCACCTGCTATTTCTGTTACATTTACTCACAAACATCGACCCGAGGAACTTTTTAAAGCAGTTTTCAGACGCCATACATTTATTCCTTTTTGAGTAATATATAGTCTGTTTTAAAGAGGGGCTGTCCGTCACTATCACGTTACAATGGCTGTGGATTTCGCTAATGAAACTACTGCACATCACATCAGGTTTGTGAAGTTGTAGTATATTATTTTGTATCATGCTTTGTATATTTATGCGTGACTCGAGTGCGTGGTTGAGTCTTGGACAGAATCTTATAGCTAACCGTAAGGAGGGTTCAAATAGGGCCGAGTAGGGAGAGAGGTGGAGGTGTTTTTGGTTATTTCCACTGTAAGTGACAGAAGCATTAAGATGACGATACGCAACGATTTGAACATTTGTGTTACTTGCACCGCTTCTTCAGATATGATTTTGGTTTTTTCATCTTTTTTTTGAGCTATCCTTTGAAAATGCCAGATTTTGTGCTTCATTACTGTTTTGTCCATCCACGTTAAATTATTAAAACTATTAAGATTCTCCAAATACCTGTTTTACTCTTACTTTAGTAATGTCCCACTATGTTCTGCTTCTACTTGAATAATCTTTTGAACTTACAGTACAATTTAGTGTTATCACAATACTAAAATTTCAAACTTGATTTCAATACTAAGGAATAGACTCGATACTCACCTGTGTAATCCCTCAGTCGTCCACATATGTTCCATATACTAGTCTATGTGTCTTATACTTGTTCTGATACAGCTCAAGATCATTCTAAAGCTATTCACAAAAGGTTCATTTCTGTCCTGTGAATGTGACTTTTTTAGTATAGATATTTGCTTAAATAGCATCTAGTTTAAATACTAGTTTTAGTATCAATTAGCAACTGATTTTCAATACTTTTGACAACCATAGTACAATTTTTAGCTATTCTACCCACATGTGGTTATTTCCTATACTTCCACAACAGCATCAACAACTTATGAACAGAGCTTTTCAAATTCCAGCTATGCCAGTACCAAATGTAATAAATGTAATAATTTCACTTCAGTTCGTCTAAGGGTGCAGGTAAGGTTGTTGGTGGCCAAAAATATCAAAACAAAAAGTCCCTGAGATGAAGCTTGCCTCGGGTCTGCCTGGTTCATTGAGCACAGAGGAGAGGACATGATGGATTATGGGTAAATGGATGCTTATAACCTTTTGGGGACAGAATGGATAGTCCAACGCGGCACATTTGGACAGGTCTCACAGCCGCCTCTGTCATCTTAATTATTTTGTTATTCTCTCCGGTTATGTTTTTGTTGTTGTCAGTTTGTGGAAACAGTTTGGGCTGTGAAGGGGAAGAACAGAGACTGATTTAACCACACCTGGATGCAGTTGACACATAATCAATTAGACCTAAAGTCTTGTGGATTTTTAAGTCGATATGCATGTTGAGGGAGTTATATTTGACTATATAGTCTGGATTAACGAAAATAAAATAATGCTACTCATCCATGACATATGTGACATTTATGGTTTGGGGGGCGGGGGGGGTCCATGGTAACCACTCACCCATACACCTACTCACACCTGTGTACGCAGACACCGGGGCGAGGCGGGTTCAGTGTCTTGCCCAATGACATAGCGACAGGAGCAGGATTCAAACCACCAATCTTCGGATCAGCGGACAAACACTCTGAGCTACTGTCGCCCATCCACTGCTTATCTCCATGGAGATTATATAATTTGCCTGGAATGTTGCACAATGTGGCATTACACTTTGTTCAATTATAGGTGTTTTTATTGCACTAAATCAGGGTTCGGCAACATTTAACACCCAAAGAGCCATTTGGACCCGGTTTCCACGGAAAAGAAAACACTGGGAGCTGCAAATACTCTTTGACATCTAAAATGAAGATAACACTGTATATATTGGTTTTTTTTCTGTATATATGGTTTTTTTTTACCTTTACACTTTGTATAAACAACTATAGTGTGCTGCCTATGAAATCCATGAAGTGCTACAGAAAAAATTACATTTTATTTATGTAATGAACACGTTTTGAACACAAAAAAACACGCAGAGTTGAAGGTAAATATAAAATATGAATATTTGCAAAATATCTGCAGAAATATTTATTT
>KN480599.1:0-37773 GCA_000787095.1 Periophthalmodon schlosseri
AATGTTCCACTATGGCATTAAACTTATATAACTAAGTGTCCAGCAGGCACCAGTTACATGTCAGGTCTGTGGAGGATGAGAAGTGACCCTGTTTACAGTAGAATGTTTCTCAAGGTACAATTTTAGCAACAGAAATACCAAATACTAAGATAATAGATACAATATGTTATGTATCCATGTGTTGCATAATGATGAGATGATGTTGCCATAGCAATTAACAATTTAAAAAATGTATATCTTTTGTATTGAGAAAAGTCTTCAAAATGCTGCATATTACAGGAGGCTGGAACCCAGGAGGAAGAAGTATAGTGCCATATGATGAAACATTCTAGGCAAGGCAAGGGATACATACAAGCAGAAAAGTTACATAGTGCAGCTTTAAAATAATCTATTGAAACTGAGTGTTTTTCTTACTATAGGCTGTTGATATGCTTTTGGGCAAACGTATTTCAGTTCTGTCTGGTTGTTCCTCATTTACTCTCTTGCTGTTAAAATTGAAAAAAATAAATAAATAAAATAACAAAATATAAAACTTGTACAAACTCATAGACTCACGTTCACATAACTCATTTTTTTTGCCTCCTCATCATTTTTTACCTCGTGATAAATTCATGATTACACAACGTTAACTGTAAAGGCACAGTTCCAAAGAAAAAAGAAGCTGGTTTACTGATGGTTTCCCTTCTTCTTCTCTTATACATTTGTTATTTGTTTTCTTAGATGGCTCATTATTAGAGGTGTGTACATAGGTGGAGATCAGCATTTTTACACCAGAAGGAATAGCATTACTATCTCCTCTGCATTACTGGAAAATTGTAAACATTGAGAAATTCTCTGTAGGAATAGGTGATGCTTCTTTGGAAAATAGTTGGTGAATATAGATAATACCATAGACAACCCACTTTTTGAAGAAAAGAGTTTTGTGCTTAAAACAGATATCCTTGTTATTCCATATGTAATGTTATGTAATGTAATGTAATGTGTAATTGTGTGGTGAGAAGTTGTGCTTATGTACTAAAGACCAACATAACAGGAACTGTTTGAGAAAGTTTGAAAGTTTAACTGGAAGCCTATCAATGCTGTAATTACATCTTAGAATAAAGTTTAGACCTCCTAATGCTTCAAATACATGTGTTGAAATGAAGTTCCATAAAGAATTTGGGTTCAATAAGTATCTTTTGATCCATTTAATTTTGAAAGAGAAATGCAGAGTCTGAAAATCTAGTACGTTAAATCCACCATCACTTCATTTATTAATCATTACATTTTTTCTAATGAGGAGAGCTTTTTTCTAATGAGGTGTGTTTTTTTCAAATGAGGTGTTCTTCCAGATGAAATCAAATAAAATTTGTTCACCTGTGCATTTATGTTATTGGACACATCAAGGGCAGAGCTGGCATAAACTAGACTAGAAAACCCTCAGCTTTGGAAAGTAAGATTCTACCTGAGATCGATAAGTCCCTTCAGGCATTTCGAGATTTGATGGGGAATAGTTCACATTTGGAAATGATTAATTTGAGCCCAAGCATAGCATAGTTTATCTGAGAAAAAGTTTTTCTTCCTGCAATGAATATTCCTTTCAGATCACTATTCTTAATATAACTAACAAAAATTTGCATAGGCAGTAGAAATACAAAGGCATAAATTGGGCAGCCCTGGCGTTCTATATTCCATGTTTTATATTAAATCTATGAGTTGTTCCATGGGGTAGTTTTATAGAGCTGTTCCCAAAAGTTCTACAAAAAGTTTTTCCTAGCTCCAGATGACGCGCTGTGAGCATGTTACGCACAGCCAATCAGAAAGCCCACAGCTCCGACACGGAAGCAGAGGCGCCCTATTAAAAGTTGGCCGCTGTTTACCCCGTGTTACTACTGCTTTATAGTCTGTTACAGTCGCTGCTGACATATCTGTCTATGCAAACTGTGCACACCGAGCCGAAGACGAGATGAAGGCGCTGCTGTTGCTGTTTCTCGCCGTGTGGGTGAAGTTTGAGCCGGGCAGAGGAGACTATCCCTGCACCCACTCCCCATCCACCTGGTGCTCTTCTGTGGAGGCTGCAGTCCGCTGTGGGGTGAGGGGGTGATGGGGCTGGATCTGATTTTTAATATTTTTAGAATATTAATTAATTAATTTCTGTTATCAAATTCCAGAGAATACGTATTCTGAATAAAAATTGTGACTTTTTTCACCAATTTTGAGTAACTGTATTCCGGTTCAGTTACTTTCATTTCACTTTCTTTTGGTGGTATTCAGAATACAGTTGCTTTTTTAAAATCAAAGGAATACAAAAGAAATTGCACTATTTGATCACACAATTTAGGCTTCAAATTGCACAGTATTAGTGACAAAAATAGAAAACCCAGCTCTTGTGGTGAGTACATCTGTATTATGATAGGAAATGCAGAACAAACGCAAAACAAACATAAAGCTATTTTGTATATAATAATATATATAATTTAAATGCAACTTGGTGTAAAAGTATTCAGAATGCAGTACTCTGATGGTTACATGGTTCAATCAGAATACTGTATTCTGAATACTTTTGCACTTAAATTATAAAGTAAAAAGCACAACATGTTATTACAAAATGCTTGATTTTGTTCCAATGTTTGTTACGTTTTAATTTATGTCTAATGAGAGTAGGAAAAATCACACACACTGCAAGAGCTGTGTTTTCTTTTTCTGTGTGCAGTTTGAGACAAAATTACATGATGAAGTGCTGTCATCTATTCCTTTGATTTAAAAAAAAGTAACTGTATTCTGAATACCATCAAATGAAAGAGTAACTGAAACAGCACAAAAAATGTATATTAAGAATACATATTTTCTGTACATGTTTTTAGGTACTTCGCAGCACTGATCATGTTACTGTAGCCTAATTGAGTGGTTTAGATTTTGGGGGGAACTGCAGTGGTGGGAAGTAACAAAAGTGAAAGTACTGTAGGCTATTTGATTTTTACGCTATTTGGTGCAATAGAGCTAAATCACAATTTGAATAGACGCATTTAGCAAATCACAAAGGCTGCAGTTTTTGAAGTATCATCATTTCCCCCCACAAACAACAAACTCTCCTGTTTTATTCTGCAAGAAAACTGCTAACACTGTAGTTTAGATCTATACTGAAAGTTCTGAAAATGTGATTCTTGTATCAGTTAGTCTTGAGAGTCTTTTTGGGGTAATTGGACATGTTGAAAGTAACTAAAGTAAAAGTACTGTAGGCTATTTGAGTACTATTTTAGTGTCTGTACTTTTCTTAAGTAGTTTCTTTTTGTGGATAGAACAGAAATACTAGATATTTATACTGTCTGCATGTGAACTGTATTCTATAAGTTCTTTGAGTTCTCAGCTACTCTCATCTCAATCTTTGAACTTTAGAAAGTTATGTTGTATCATGCGAGTATCACTTGTTGGTTATATTTGTATTTCTTACAACGTACAATTAGGCTGGCAATAATGCTGTTGACTTTTATAATTGTGTTTTGATAATCATAAATTTATACAGACAGCAAAAGACATCTTATCTCAAAGACTATGGCATTATTAAATCAAAATGACAAATTAGAATGGAAAATTTCTGACTAACATCGTTAATTTGTTGTCATGAGACAAAAATTTGAAACTTGATTCGGCCATGTGGCCTTATATCTGTGTAATCCCTCAGTCGTCCAGATAGGTTTCATAGTGGTCCATGGGCATGTACTAGTCTATGTGGTCTGATACAGCTCAAGATCATTCTAAAGCTATTCAGGAAAGGTTCATTTCTCTCCTGTAAATGGGACTTTTTTAGTATTGATACCTGTTCAAATGTGTATCTAGTTTCAATACTAGTTTTAATATCTGATTTTCAATACTTTTGACAACCCCACTACCCACAATAATGAATAATAATTTGAATACATCTAGTCTGACTTCAGTGTTAGAATCAGATATGGCTGCTCTTTGTGCAGGTCTTGCAGCAGTGTCTGGAGGCTAACTTCACGCGGGAGCGGCAGACAGCAGAGCCAGTGAAGATCGAACTGTACTATGAGAGCCTGTGTCCTGCCTGTAGGAACTTCCTTGCATTCATACTTTTCCCCACCTTTGTGCTGCTGAGTGACATCATGGACCTGACACTGGTCCCCTATGGCAACGCTCAGGTACGGCTCTGCAATCAGTTTTATTCAAGAGTTCAGTTATTGCTCCAATCAATTACAAAAATGGTGATATAAACACAGTATAATTTAACAAGAAAAAAAGTTAAATAACTCTATTAGATAACTACTTATATAACTACTGTAATATAACTATAACTACTATTTTTTTAATATATTTTAGATTCACATCCTGAAAGTAGCCACCCTGTTGAAAGATATTTAGTAGTTTAACTTTTTTCTTTACTACATAATTCCAAACGCTGTCAAAACAGATTTAAGATTATCTGAAAACTCACTTTAAAACACACATTTTCAGAAGCCTGTGATCAATACGAGCGTTCATGGTCCTGTTAAGGTGTTTGATTTTCAACAAAAAAGGTGAGAGTGACTAACTGAAAAACACTTGTTAACTAGCTGCTTGTGACTGTAATTGTCAGTAACTTGTCAGACTTGTTTAACAGCACAAATCATCTGTTGTAGTGCCAACTAAACCAGCTCTCTAGTCAGATTGTGTTAAAATAAAGCTCAGATTAAAGTCTAACAAACCTCAGACAGAGCAGTACCTACAGTTAGCATCACACTACCAGGCAATGTTGATGACATCAGCTGCAAAGTATCAATAATATAATTGTACTTATAAAATGGTGTTATTCTTTCAGGAGTCTTCTGAGGGAGGGAAGTATATTTTTAAATGCCAGCATGGAGAGCAGGAGTGTTTGGGTAACATGATCGAGGTAGGAGTTTTGACACCACTATTGTACACATTCTCATTCACTCATGGTTTTAATCGTACTTAGTATTTTTAAATGTGCTTTCTGAACATAGGCCTGTATGCTGAACCTGACCGGCTCTGATGCTTTTCTCCCCATCTTCTGCATGGAGGCTTCCAATGACGTTGTAAAGGCGGCCCAACCGGTACCAAATCAGCATTTTCATTTTGACTAAAGTTTGACAATGGAGCTCAACAGTGACCGCCCAAACCCTTGGTTCTGGAAGTAAATTTCTCATTCATTTTTCCCCTAGACTTTCCAAAAAATCTTGCATTTTAAATGTGCTTTTTGGACTTAAAACAACCGCCTTATGGATATTAGTTTCCGTGTAGCTGGTTAACCTCCTGGAACCAGAGTGGTCTTCGAAGTGGGTGGGACTGTTGAGCTCCATACCTGTGCCTACTAATTGTCTAAAAAGTGCAAATATTAGTTACTCTCTTTTTATTTTTTATTATTTGTCGAGGTGGTAGAAATATCATCTATAGGCATCTATAGGCATAGATGCCATTTGTTTGGCTTGTTTCTCATGTTTGTCCTTCTTGGACTCAGTGCTTTTCTCTCTTCAGGCATAGATGGCAGTCCTAACACTTCTTCAAGTTTATGTTGGACAGGCCTTGGAAGGCCCTTCTGCGCACTTATTCTGAATAACAATTCCTGTGAAGGAATGTCATCATAACGTTCTCCTGTCATTTCTCTCCAAAGTTTCTGGTATTCAAGGTATTCTAACCATTCTTCTGGAGCCTTGTATTTAAATGAGGTAAGTTGTGTGAAGTCTGGTTGAGTGGGAACTCTCTTCTGATTATGTTGTATAGGTTGTTTCTGAACTGATTGAATGGAAGGGCGGTGTTGTTCCGCGGGATATGTTTAGTGGTTGCATATAGGATTTCTTCTGACTTGCGCTTACTCACACATCTGGAGAGGACAGCGCCTAAGTCTGCTTTGCAAAGTTTTTCTCCAGCTGTTTTGTCTTCAGATTCTTCAATCCACTTGTTTACATTCCTTTCAATCGGTGGAAGATCTTTTGTTAGGACTGATAGGTCTCTCCATCCCCATGGTGAATATGCTGCTTGTCCTCCAGTTGTTAGTTTCATTTCATCGCATTTGGTGGAGGCTCTTCTCCACCAATCTTCCTGTATCTGTGTCGTGGTCTGAGGTCCAGCTCTTGGTAACAGAGGATAAGGTGGATGTGGGTGGTGGATAAAATGAAGCGGCATCCACCATTAGCTGTGGAAAATGGAGATTTCCTCATGCAGGTCCATCTGTGTTTGGATACTGCAAACGTTGGCAAATTTTTGTTTGAGGAATTCTTTAATCTGGAGAGATAGTGGCGTGCCAGCAGCCTGTGTTGGCATGTTACATTTAGGAGGAATCAGAGATGTTTTCTGTGTTCCTGTTAAGCTGGTTTTGTTGATGTTCTTTATATTGTCTATTACTGTGTGAACTATAGTTTGTAATTGTCCATCTTGAGATGTTTGAATTTCTTTTAAAGCCTGGATTGTTTGGTTCTTGTAATTGCCCGGATAGCAACCTTAGCGGTTTTGACGAGGAACAGAGCAGAGCTGAGACGATTTGTCCAGTGCAGACCCAAGTGCATTTATTACCAACACCAAAGAAGAATATTTACAAAAATAATAGCCAAATTTAAAACCAGCATGGCAGAAACAGCTTGTACACACAGCACCTTCTCCGAGCAGACTGAGGTTGGCTCCTTTTATAGAGCCCCTCCCCTAATTGGTTATTCCCACACTGCAGCACAGGTAAGTTCCAGCAAATCCAATTATACTGTTAAAAGTTATCTTTAGCAAAACAGTGTTAATCTTTATTCAATCAAACCTGTTAGAAAAAATAGAGCTCTATAGTAATTTATCAGTGTTAACTGTAGAAAACGAACTACATACAAAAAGCTAAAATATTTGGGCACCCCTCCTCCTCAGTACACAGTTGTCTGCCCCAAAACCTTAAGGTGCTTCAGCTCACTCATTTGGCGGAACATCTAATATGGCAGACAGTATCACTGGCTGACCACTGAGTGGTAGTGTGACTTTGGTGAGGAAAGGATTGGTGGCCACATATGATAGAGATAAAGTCTGAAGCACCAGTGGTTCTTGGGTGAGATACAGTGGTGTAGGCGCTGGGGTGAGAGGAGCCTTTGTGGAGTTTGGTGGATGTTGTTCTGGAGATGGCAGTGGGAAGGTCTTCGGTGTGGTTACAGTAAGTACTCCACTGGGCTTCTTCACTGACGATATCATGTCCTTGATCCAAGTAAAAATTGTACTTGCTGCAAGAGCTTCCTCTTCAGCTTTCTTCACTTTCCTTCTTGAGAGCCTTGGTTTGCCTTTAGCCTCCCATTTTGATCTCACAGTGTGATGTGTGCTTTCGTAGGATGACTTAATTTCTCTCAAATGTGCATTAGTTGGAGTGTCTCTCCATCCTGCAATTTGCCATGCTTTCCAAAAACAAGAAAGTTGTTTCAATGATGGCTTTGAATTTCCTTCTTCTGCTGCTGTATCTTTAATCTTCTGCTCAAGTCGAGGTGAGGAGTTGGCCCAGGTTTGTAAGGGTGGCAGTAGTTAAAACAGAGTTGGAATTTCGTGGATTGGCCATGATCATGGTGTCTACTTGTGGTGTATGTGTCAGTGGTCTACTCCAGCTATTGACTCATTTGTGTGGTCTCATATAAATGATTGGCTTATTTATTGCCTATGCTGTCTTGCACTGATGAGGTGTTACTAGACATTGGAAAACAGGCGTTTTATGCTGAATTGAATTCAGTTTGTATTGACTCTGGTTCCTTAGTCTTAATTGTAATTCTTAGCTGTCTTATTTTCCAGGTTATCTCGGGATTTGTTAAAAGTATTGAAATTAAAACTTTAAACAATTGCACCTTTAATATGACTTATTATTAGTTACATGTATTACATTATGTTACATTTAGTTATAATTTGGTGTTTTGGTTATCCAATCAGGAAGCAGAATGAGCCTCACATGAGTCTCTCATTTGAGTTGCCAGTTTCAATACTGAAATCCAGTTGGTTTAAACCTAAAAAAACTGATCTGAATCCTCAATTACCTAAACCCCAGCGGCTGCAGTCAATCATTAAAGTGCATATGACCAGTCCATTTTTATGATTCAGTTTTGTCTTAATTTAGTGGGATAATACCTGTTGTAGTCTAAATATATTATATAGTTTTACACCAATCAATAAACAATTGGCAAATTGATTGGGAGTCTGTCTAGAGAGTTTTAACCACCATGCTGAGAATTCCATCCATAAGTAAGGCACAGTTTGTTTTATTTTTTCTGATACTATAAGCGTTATTTCAACAAAATGAAGGTGTTTTCTTATTATTTTAATAGTCAAATAAGAATTTCTGTGTACATTACATTAGAGGAGTATTTTATCAAAATCTCAAATATAATTATCTTGTGTTTCAGTAAAATTAGTAGTTCAACCTGTCATAGGCACTTTAATCAGTACTACTGCAGCCTCTGAGTTCTGGAGGTTCTGAGCTTTCACATGAGGCATGGCCTGTCCATATACGGACAATGAGAAAAACTTGTATGTGTTCTCTATCTGCAGGTTAAAGCTCTGGCAACACAGGTTTAGTTGTGATTGTAGAAGTATCCTTTTTAAAACAGCAAGAGAACAGGCTACATACAGTTCCTTTAATATGCCCAATGTGCAGATGTTTTAGGTCTCTGCTTACCTCTTATTTTGGGCCTAGTGAGTGTGGAGAAGGGTCCAGCATCGGAGACAACCAGGGCCTCTGGTGGCAAAGTGTTGTCCAAGGCCATGTGTTATAGTCCTATGCCAATGGTCTAGCAGAAATCACGTCGGGGTCACCAAATTGTCGAGGAAAACAGCCTTTTCCTCTTGTGTTTGTTAGTTTCTGTTTAGATAAAGAATACACTTGAGACAGAAATAAAGTTCAGAGAATTTACTTAATCAAATACTTCAGCGATACTTGTTCAAGGAGTCTGTGTTGACATTCCCATGTAGAGACTGCATGTTTACACCTATACAATGAGTTTTATATGCAAACTATAGTGGAAGGCTACCATAGTTTAGACTCAGTGCCTCTTTGTTGGTGCACAGAACAGCCACGTCTCTTGGCACGTTGCACAGTCCAATCAGACTGCGACGAGCATCCTTCTGGGGTGTGTCTGGGGAGCATGACATCATCCCTATCAGTAGTTCTTGGCCTATTTAATTTGTTTGCTATTAGATTGACTGGAATATTATGTATTGTCATGACATATATTTATGAGTCTCACAGCTGTGATCACAGTTCTTATGACCTCGGTACAATAATGGCAGTAGTGGTTATACAAAATAGCTAAGCACAGTTATTTATCCTAACATATTATTATTTAATCTTGAACAGTAGATACAATACAAACAGTGAACAGTAAGCAGTACTCAAATCTACAAGTCATAACAGACATTTGATCTCATTCATGCATATTCAAAAGTGATAACGCTTTTTGGCTATAACAATATTTTTATTTACAATAATAATAATATTCAAGCAATTACAGATTAAAGCAAGGGTTTTTTTTTACATTTGTGAATATGAAATTTCCTTTATAGAATCAAATTATTTAAAGGAATTCTATGTAAAATTTTGATTTTAAATTCCATAAACATTACCTAACATAACCCATGATACAAGGTAAACATGTTCAAATCAAACATATCTTTTACTGATAACAATTTTGTTATTTATGTTATAATTTGGTGTTATGGTTCTCAAGACAATTATCCAATCAGAAACGTGAGTCTCTTATTTGGGTTGCCATGTTCAATTCTGAAATCCAGCTGGTTTAAAGTTAAAATGATTCTCTCTGATCCCGAGCACCTGCAGCCATCATTAATCAGTGCTAGTGCAGCCTCTGCAGCTCAGTGAGTGAATTCTGAAGGGTCTGAGCTTTCACATGACGCATTGCCTGCCCATATATTGAGACTGAGCAAAACTTGTATGTGTTCTCTATTTGCAGGTTAGTAAGAGCACAGGCTACATACAGTTCCTTTAAACATGTATTAATTCAAATGTCTTTATATTCTGATCCAATTATGACAGTTTTACATTGGAGTACTCTCTTTTGTTGCTTGTATTCAGTGTGTGGAGCTGTTTGCGCCTGAACTGAGCTGGGAGCGGCTGATGAAATGTGTGAATGGAGACTTGGGAAACCAGATCATGCACCAAAACGCCCTAAAGACCGAAGCACTGAAGCCTCCTCATACATATGTGCCCTGGATCACCGTCAACGGGGTAAGATTATATACTACTGGCACTATTAAAAAGAACTTGGTCAGGCAATTGTTAAGATTCTACCATTACAGTAAATGCCATTTTATGCATATCAAATGAATCACTTTATTTATCCCTAAGGGGCAATTAAAAGGCACAGAGAGGAGCAGAGTTACATAATAAAGGTATACCTAAGATCAATCATAACAGCCATGCAAACAATAGAGCTCATGTTTAAGTACTGAGATGTTACAGTACTGGGGGAGGGATGGGTCAGGAGCTGAACGACTGAAGGGACAAAGGTGTCTTCCTCCTGTGTCCTACAGCCCAAACATCACAGTCTGTTCCTCGAGGCAGCCATACAGCACCGGGTACAGAACATCTGCCCTGATGCCACTCAAATACAGGGTACAGAACATGTGCTCTAATGCCACTCAAATACAGGGTACAGAACATGTGCCCTGATGCCACTTAAACAGCAAACATCTGTTACTCTGATAAACTGTGACTGTTTTGAACACTGACCAAGTAAAACCAGCACATACATGAATAAGACCAAACACGCTCTATAAAGGCATGATGTTTTTAAATGACCTTAATCTCCTTAAAAGGTGCTGCCTCTGGTGACAAGAGCTTTTCTGTGTTTGATGAGAATTTTAACAATTCATCAAAAATAGTTGTGAGATATTTATACTCTTGAACTATCTCCACAAGCTCTCCTGGGATGGTAGAAGAGACAGCTTCTGTAAGCTGTTTCTGCTTGTTTGAAAATGTCACAATCATGTCCTCTATTTTGTTTATGTTGAGCTCCAAACAGAGAAGAGGAGAGAGCAGAGACAGCAGAGACAGTATCGTCAGCAAACTTAACCAAACAGTTTGGCTGAGTTGATCTACAATCATCAGTGTAAAAGATATACCTTAGAAGGGACGATAAAACACATCCAACAGTGTGAAATATTACAACATTAACAAGCACAAATTACTCACTCAGAGTCTAACTCTAAAACTAATACTGTGAGAAAAAACATTATAATTTTGCATAGTATGTCTCCTTTAATGTCCACTTGTTTACGATACAGATTGTGCCAACCAAATCATGTAACATTCAGAAAGGTGAGAGGGGATTACCCTCACTCACTCAATTATGAAATGAGCTATACAACAAGTTAAGAATGTATTAGACATTTAGTAAATTGTATTCCCAGTTTGATTATAATTTTCTGTCTTTCCAGGTTCACACAGAGGACCTACAGGACAAAGCCTTCTCTGCTCTTGTGCCTCTTGTGTGTGACATGTACCAGGTATTGTCAGAATACTTAATACTAATCTACATCATATGGCACTTATTCGTTGCATTCAAAGTATTTATTGACCAAATGTATTCTGTGTTTTAGGGTGAGAAGCCTGCTATCTGTGGAGGGCAGGGGAGACGTTTCAAAAGCTACTGCCAAAAGTGAAGAGTAGCACATTTTTTGCTGAAAACTCTACCTCAGCCATATGGGAATGAATCAAAGGGAATCTTGTACAATGTACATTTAATACTGAAAACAACATCTTTAATATACATAAATTACTCATGAGGGAAGCTTCTAGTCGTTTGTGTTTTTTTGGTTGTTACACATTTCCAGTTCCTTTTTTTTGCAAAATTTTGCAAAATTGCAAATATGAACATATAACAATAGTTAACAAAACATAGCATGGGCATTCTACATCACATAAGAAAGTATATACAGCGTGTCTCTTATACATTTAAATACATAAATATGGTCAGAAGATTGAGTAACATTTCGTGCATGGACATTTTTGGCTGTTACAATGTTTTAAGGTGTCAATATATCATCAGATTGTCAGGCATTGTCAAGTGAAAAAAGAATATTAGGCTCAAGAGATGACAGAGAAGGTCAATTTAGAAATAACAAAATTCAGTGATTCTGATTTTTAGAACAACATACTAGGCCAAATGTCCTGGAACGTCTCAAATATGATTTATTTAGTTAATTTAGTTTGGCTAGAACTTTATATGCAATAATATGCATGATTATTATGCCTATAATTAAGCCTTCTACAATTTACAAAAAGTGACCTTTATGTTTAGTTTCGCTTATTATGCCTTTATTACATTTACATAGCAAAACCTCACAGCTGGTGATGGATTCAACATATTTTCATCCTGTATCTTCACGCACTTTCTTGAGTTTAATATTTAAGTCCCATTAAAAGGTAGAGTGAGAGTTGTCTTTAAACATGTTCTGATGATAGAAAACAGTCATTATAAAAATACTATAGTCCTCAGTCACGTGCTAGCGCTTGCACGTGACCCGAACTTCCAATCAGAAACACTTGGCTTGAGGAAGTGGCGGCGGGATAAAAAGTTCGGCTTAGTTTTTCATGGAGTTTCACGTTGCTATTATTGTGCTCGCCCATGCTAAGCTAACCTTGTGACCAGTCTACGTGTATCCCTCGTCCTGACACGGACACGCGATGAAGGCGCTGCTGTTGCTGGTTCTCGCCGTGTGGGTGAAGTTTGAGCCGGGCAGAGGAGACTATCCCTGCGCCCCACACACCTGGTGCTCTTCTGTGGAGGCTGCAGTCCGCTGTGGGGTGAGGGGGTGATGGGGCTGGATCTGTTTTTTCTTAATTTACGGATTTTTGGAATATTAACCGTTTCTATAATCAAATTCTAAAGGTAGCCTAACTAATTATTATAAATACTTATGTTCAGGGCTCAAAACTGAACTCAAAACTGTCCCGGGTAAATAGGGACGTCTGGTCACCCTAATCTTATTGATTAAATGTAATGTAAATGTAATGTAATTATTAAATGTAAAAGTGCAGTGCTGTAAACAATTTGAAATGAGCATTATCACCTTTAATAACCTTTAAAAACAGTGAACTAAGGCAACAATTGAGGTAACGTGTAATTAAGTCGTTTATAGCAGAGGCTGCAGTCTGTTGTGGGTTACCTCATTATTAGAGCATTATTCTTTCTAAAAATGTGAAATGATGTCTGTTATCTCTATTATTATACTTTTAATGCACCAGTTTAGTTAACCTGTTTTTGTTTTGTACTGTAACATAATTATATTGGATAATATCCTCAATAAAGCCCATTAATTTGGTTGGCACCAGTTAGCTTCATCATATCCTTCCGCAGACCGCACATCTGCCATTTAAAGGGCACATAGTGCACTATTTTCTCTTCTGTTATAATGCTGTTACCTCCTCAAAAACATCCCCGAAGTTGTGTTTTTTTCATCCACACATGGTTAACACACAACCCTGCATATTTAGGCCGTATATTTTGTCACTTATCGGACAACTCCACACAAGTATTTTTAGGTAAATATCTTTCGTCTTATGTCTTTTATGTCTATTATTGTTTTTAAGGAACCAAACTAGTTAACTTGTGTAATATAAATATTTTGGGATAATATATCACGGTTAGCACCATAGAATGTTAGCACCAATTAGCTTCATCATATCCTTCCGTACATGTGCCATTTGGAGGTATATTTGTCACACTTACCATTACCGTTAAGGTTGAATGGAGGCTTGTTAAGGCTGAAACTGGAAACAATAGCAACAACTTTTTTTTAGGTACGGTTAGCTGTTGCAAAAATAGAATTATTTATTTTGAATTGGGAGAAATTTATATAGAAAATGGCATTTAGTTTTTTTTTTATATATATACTCAGAATTTGTATTAATTTTTAAGCTCAATAGGCTTGTTGAACATGAGGAACTAGGGAGTTGTAGGTGTAAATAATGCAAGACAATACTGTAATTTAAATTAAAAAAAAAAATTTAAACAACTCACTTGGAGGGTTGTCAAAATCAGACACTAATCGATCCTAAAACTAGTATCGTAACTAGATATTCATTTGAGGAGGTATCGATATTAAAAAGTCACATTCAAGGAACAGATATTAACCTTCCTTGAATAGCTTTAGAATGATCTTGAGCTGTATCAGAACAAATATAAGACACATAGACTAGTATACGCCCATGAACCACTATGGAACCTAACCTGGATGACTGAGGGATTACACAGATATAAGGCCACATGGTAATATAAAAGAAAGTACTATCATATAATTTTGAAAATCACATTCTATTGTCTAAAGAAATCATTGTGGTATTGTGACAACACTACTCACTTGCCTAAAGAAATATTCAAAAAGTTGCAATTTAACATATCTAAGAGATATATGTTTTGTCCTGTAGGTTTTGAAGCATTGTCTGAAGGCTAACTACACCAGGCTGCAGCAGACGGCAGACCCAGTGAAAGTGGAGGTGTACTATGAGAGCCTGTGTCCAGACTGTAGAGAATTCATCACCCAAATGCTGTACCCCTCCTCAGTGCTGCTCAAAGACATCATGGACCTGACTGTGGTTGCCTACGGCAATGCTCAGGTCAGCTACACTGCGCTGACTGAAGACTAACTTAGTTTAATTTACCGCTGCAAAATTTATCGCAATCGAATCGAAACTGCAACAAAATCTCCTGTCTTATTCTGCATAAAAACTAGTGATGCACTGATACCGATACTGATCAGATATCAGCACCAATTCAGGAGATTTAGCTGGATCGGGTATCAGTTCCATGATATCTTTTCAGCCGATATCCTGGTTGGGCCTTTAATTTGATGTGATAAGATTATTTACTGGTTGATGCAGGCCTAGGACACCATAATGTTTGAACTTGTATTCATACTAAACTGCTCAGTAGTTACTTGCAAGGTAAATAACGATTACATGCCACAATTGATCTATTTTGATCAACTGTATTTTTGGGGACAAATGCCATTCTCAGTCCCTACACTGGTATATGTTTATATCGGGTATTGGCAGATACTTAAAGCCAAAATATCGATATCGTATTGGAGCTGAAAAGCTGGTGCTTTGGTGCATCCCTAATAAAAACTTCTAACCCTATAGTTTAGATCTGTACAAATATGTTCTGAAATGTGATTCTTGTTTGTCGGTTCTTTTTGTCAATTCTTCTGGAACCTGTTTAAAATGTGAACTTTTAATATAATCCTATTATTAAAACTTAGATCGCAAATCTAATCGCATTGCAAAACTTATCTGAAAAATCACAATTGGATATTTTTATGGTGGTGAAATGTGTTTGTTTACAGGAAAGCTTTGATGGGCAGAAGTATGTGTTCACATGTCAACATGGAGAGCAGGAGTGTCTAGGCAACATGATCCAGGTACACGTTCCACAGTGCGCACTAAGGATTTGTTTATAGAAGAGTTTATATAAAGTAAACTTATGCTTCTTACCCCAGTCCTGTTTACTGAACATGACTAGGAGCGACGCACTCATCGTCATCTTCTGCATGGAGGCCTTAGATGTGATTCAGGCTGCCAAGTCGGTAAGGGAATCCGTAGGTCCTGTGCCATAACTGTCCTCCACCAAAATGAAAAGTCTATCTAAACTATCTAAACACTAACCTCATTTAAATTTTAAAATGTTTTGTTTTTTTTTTTGAGATGCCATAAACATCATTCTTCATCATATTGTTCTGACTAGTGTTGAATGATACTAAAATTTCAAACTCTATTTCAATACTAAGGAATAGACTTGATGCTCGATACCGATTCCAATACCAAGCGTGTACTAGTTGTTCTTGTTCTGATACAGCTCAAGATCTTTCTAAAGCTATTCAGGAAAGGTTCATTTCTGTCCTGTGAATGTGACTTTTTTTACTCTTGATACCTGCTCAAATCAGTATCTTGTTTTGATACTTTTGACAAACCTAGTCCTGACTTGATAACCCCTTCTCCTGTGTGATGTATAGAACATGTTCCTTGATTCCCCTTGTGTGCTGTTCTTTGCAGTGTGTGGAGATGTATGCGTCTCACATCCTCTGGGACAAAGTGATGGGTTGTGTGAATGGAGACTTGGGAAACCAGATCATGCATCAGAACGCCGTAAAGACCCAATCCCTGAATCCCCCTCACACATTTGTGCCCTGGATCACCGTCAACGGGGTACGACTACTCCACTATCCTCTCTGTTTCTAAACAAATGCAACTATTCATACGCTGCCAAAAAAACTGAAAGGTCAAGGAAAAACTCACATTTTGCCTTTTTCCAAACATTATCTTGATTAGACTGAAATGTTTTGTTTACCTGCTCAACTAGTTCCATGTACATCATGTAAACTAGGGGTGTAATTCTAAAATATGACGATATCGTGTAAGAGCTGCGACCCTCAATTTAATTAATTCAGATAATCTTTTCTTTAATGTTCGGCAGCATCGTCAAAAATGTCACTTTCCTTACTCTCAGCCCTTACCTTTCTCCACCACTGTTATCAGGTAATCGCACCAAAGAAATAACTACTAGAATAGGCGAGTTTATTGCAAAAGACGTGTGGGCAGTACCATCTACCCCCACTCCCCTTCCTTTTCTCTGGTCCAGCCTCAGCTCCTCACCTTCTTTCCACTCTATTCTCTCCTCTGGTGCTTCTATTCATTATAATCCTAGTTATGAAAAGTAAACAACATTTTTGTGAACTTAAGACCTAATTTAGCGCACAGACCTCGCTCGTGTTTCTGCCGTTAGTGGTTATGCACACATGCTTTAAGCTTAATATATTGTACAAACTCAATCCAAACTATCCTATCAACAAGAAATAAAAACTGTAGTGACCCTCAGACCCTGCTCTCTGTACCTGAAGACCTGAAGTCTGTTTTTAATAACATGAAAAAAATGTAGGTTACGAGTACAATTTACTCGTACATGTTTACAATAACAGTAATTAAAAGACAAAATGCATTACTTGTCAACTTTTGTCACCAAAGTTGAAATAATTACATGAATTAGTTTATTATTTTATGTATTGTGATGAATCGTAGGTCCTGTATTGTGGATTGAACCAAATCGTGACAATTCTGAATCATTACACCCCTAATGTGAACTGTATATAAAGAGTCACATGATGGCCAAAACTAGTCAAGCCAAAACTAGCCGAGCAGGTAAAACAGAAATCGCTCCTTTTTGACCTTTATTTCTTTTTCAGCCTAAAAAATGTAATAATTCCAAATACTGTGTGTTAGTTGAGAATGTTTTTGTCATTTTACTACCAGGTTCACACAGATGATCTACAGGAGAAAGCCATGTCTTCTCTAATTTCTCTTGTATGCAGCAAGTACCAGGTAATGTCAGAGTACACGTGTTTTAAATTAATTTATATGGCCTTTCTTGAAGTACTTCTGTTTTTAACAAGCTTTCAATGTTTGTCATCTTAAAGGGCCCCAAACCTGCAGTTTGTGGATGAGGACAAATACCTCCTAATCTAACAGGTGCTGCCACAGTGACACCATAAATGAGAAGAAAGTCTATTTAAAATACTGTATTGTAAAGGTGTGGATACTTACTCAGGGATATTGTTTTGATTTGTGTTGTGCTTGACTTTATGTTAAAATTGCTAATTTACCAATATATAAATGTGCCTTAGTTCATATTTCTAAACTTGTCTAGTATAATCTTTAAAGTAAAATGTATCTTCCTTTTTTAGGCGTTTTAAGTGTCAGGGAAAGGAAAACATCAAAGGAACCAAAGGGAGAGCCTTAGAGGAACAACAGAGAGTGGAAAGAAAGCAAAAAGGTGCCTTTCAAAAGTTCATTCACCCATTAAATATGCAGTGTCTATGTTGTCCTCTAGATGGAGCCATAACAGCTTTCAGTGTTTAACTCACAGAACTCTCTAAATACTGGGCACTTGGTCTGGGGGCAGGGCGTTCCATGTCAATCAAAGCTAACTAACTGCTGCCTGCTGTATTTTTCCTGGAGAGTGAGTTCATTTCATAATCAGCAGATGTAATTATAGCAAATATTAAGGTTCAGAGACATTGACACCGTTTTTGTGATCTGTTAAATACAGTTAACTGGTGCCTTTATTTATAATTTTCTTTTGTCTAAAAAATTACAGCTCAGTGTTGCCAAGACCCAGTTACCAAACTCTAAACTTCCCTTTTCATAAACCTAACCTTGATCCTAAACCTAACCTTAACCTGTAAAAATAAATATTTTCAGAAATCAATATTTTTGAGCCTAACCACTAACACAAAGTGGCTGTTTGGCATAATTGTGTTTGGGGGAAAATGGTGCCTCAGATACATCAACGGAAAGTAAAAGAAAAACTTAATGTGTTTTTGGTAGGATTTTAGGTCTAAATTAAACTTTGTCTTGCCAAAACGTTTGTTTTTTTAGATGCATTATGAGTGATGCAACATGCAGCTTTGATTAAAGGGGGTATTATTCTTCTATGGGGTATTGACTGCTAACACATAACATATTTAGATCACCATGCTACCTTTTATTGTTTTGAATATGCTAAATTCGCCAAAAACTATTTATTAACATGTTTACTAGTAACAAGTTTCACTTTTGTTTTTGATGCTCTGAGTCAAAAGTCACTCCCAATTCAGAGTGCTATGACATTACAATCAACGTGCATTCTGCTAATGAAACTACTGCACATTGCATCAGGTTTGGAGGGTTCGAATGGGGCTCGGGAGAGATCGCTAGATTACTCAAACATGTATGGATGACATCTAAAACCTCTTCAGACATGTTTTTGATGAGAGGATAATGTTATAACATGGTTGAAAGCTACAAAAAGTCGATTTTGCATAATACCCACAGTTTAAGCTAATGATGAGGAAAATACATAATGTGGTTAAAATCTCATTAAAACTGATTTGGCATAATATTTGTTCTTTAGCCTCCTGGGACCTGGTGTCCTCATAAGTTTTTTTTTCTCTACAAGGTCCTGGTGTCCACATATGAGGTCATTAAACTGCCACTTAAAGGTGACAGAAGAGTTGAACACATTATAGTTTAGATTCAAGATGGACTTTGTTAAAGGCACATGTCTTTCTGCACCTGTTAGCAGCACTTCAAATGAGCCACATTGTTCCAAGAGGCACAATTGTTGTTTCTCATTTTGTTTTTACACTGTACACTCTACAATGTTGCTGCATTCAGGTACTTAATAAATCTTTTTTTCAAATCATTATTCAAATGCGATTTTTTATTATGCGATTTTTATTTATTTTAGAAAAAATATCCTCATATGTGGACATCATTTTTCTCATAATGTAAAAAGATAATTCTTTATTTTTACACTCATCAGGTCCCAGTCACCCCAAATAACAAAAAGAAATTGATAAAGCCATGCAATAGCTCGGATCTTAGGAGGTTAAATTGACTTTAAAGCTTAATTTTTTATCTTTTTCCCATTAAAAGTAGCTCTCTTGGTTAAACTGTACTTATAACCTCCTTTAATGAGATGAGCAGAGAATGGTGACTAATGAGAGGCGTGGAAAGTCTCAGCATGTCAGCGCTCATATCTGATCTCAAACCTGGTTCCTGTGTCCTGCTCTGTGGCATTTCCTCTGTTGTCTTGTTGACACAACCACAGCTTAAAATATGAGGAGAAGCAACTCTAAAATTTTCACTCAGGCAGAGGTAAGACTCATTCTAACCCTAGACTTGTATTACAATTTTTTTTCCAAGCGAGATATTTGGTGTCTTTTGATTTAATCAGCTATAAACATCCACATTTACAAAATAAATAAGAGTGAGACAAAGAAGTTTAAAAAAAATCAGTGGTAAAGATGTGTGGTGTTTCTTTTTACTGTAACTGTATTGTTTTGTAATCTGTCTAGTAATTTCCAATAATGAATTTAACTCTGGAAAGCCTGTAGATCTTAAGTGCTTATAATGAAGAGCAAAACCACCAGCTTTTGCAAAATTGTTCTCAAATTTCTTTCAAATCTTAATTTTAAATCTAAATTTAAACAGCCATAATTAGTAAATTGCAAAGGGTGCAATTTTTTTTTCTTATTTAATTTGTGAAGGCACAGCAGTGCACATATTAATGAACATTGTACATGTAAATATGTAAAGATTATAGCCAACGTGGCTAATTTCCATCGTCTTAATCTTGCTTCTAAAATGATCACAATTATTAGCTCTTTTAGCTCTCACGATTATATTGCAGGCTTGGGTCTACAGGGGTGCAAAAGGGTGCATGCAACCTCATTTATAAAGGTCTGCACCCTGATTTAAGGTGGGATAAATAATGACACTTAATGGAACAGTATAGACTTTGCACCACTTTGAAACTCAAATGCACCCCTCAGTCAGTTTGGTCTGGACCCGGCACTGTTATGTTGTGACCTGAATAATCACAGTCATACATAAATCAATATGGGTATATTAAGTGTTGCTATCTGATTCTGTGAATCTACTTTTTACCTACTTGGTCGCATTGGCTGTGTAGACAATAGTTGACAGAGGTTGTAATTGACTTGGGAGCGATGCAGAGATAAGGTCACGGGTTGCTCTCTGTTCTGTGTGTCCTCTGAGGCTCAGAGCGGTGCCTTGAGCCTACACTGTCCAAGGTGAGGTGCTTCAGTCTCAGGACGTGCTATCTGATCAAAGTACACCAGAACAAGGCTTTCATTCCTTTACATGCACTAAAAATATATTCTTAGCCTGACTTAATTGGATTTCAATAATCGGTTGCCTTGATGTGATCTAAAAGCTATTCTAAAATCTTTAATGTCCGTAAGTCTGTGGTAGGATTGTCAAAAGTATTGAAGATGAGATACTAATCAATACTAAAACTAGTATTGAAACTAAAAAAAGTCCCATTCACAGGACAGAAATGAACCTTTCCTGAATAGCTTTAGAATGATCTTGAGCTGTATCAGAACAAGTATAAGACACATAGACTAGTACACGCCCATGGACCACTATGGAACCTACTGGACTGAGGGATTACACAGATATAAGACCACATGGGAATATAAAAAAGTACTACCATTTAACGTTGAACATGGGAATTAAAAAAGTACTACCATTTAACGTTGAAAATTACTATTCTATTCTATTGTCTAAATAAAGAGTTTTTATTATTAGCATGGGATCAGAATCGGTATTGAGTATCAAGTCTATTCCTTAGTATCGAAATCAAGTTTGAAATTTTAGTATCGTGACAGCACCAGTCTGTGGTCTGCCCTCGTCTTAAGTACAGTATTAACTGCGGACACCTCTCTCCCCTCCTTCCCTGTTGTGTGTGCAGAGGCAGTGGGCAGAGGAGGCCCTGTACCTGGAGCACCATCATCGGGTGAAGAGGCTGATGTCAGGGCGCCTCCAGTTGCCCCAGCTCTCCTGCAGACCGCAACCCCACAGCCCGGACGAGCTCACACCCAGAGACAGGCCACCGGACCTGGGCACAGCTCTGGAGCGGGAGGGTCCATGTGATGGACCCCCAGAGGACACCCTGTTCCCGGAGTCTCCCCGCAAACTCAAACACTCCCGGAGTCTGGGCACCCTCACCAGCTGTATCTCCCGGATCTTGTGAGTCACTTATTATTTTATTTAGGGCTTAAAGGGCTTCTATTACGCTATTTTCTGATCTATGTTATAATGTTGTTTCCTCATCGTAAACATACCCGTAGTTTTGTTTTGTCTCATTCACCAATATGTAACACATAAAACGTACATTTTTAGGCTCTTAACACTCTGTTCCACCTTGTGACATCATGTGGTATAACAGGAAGTGCTCCACTGTGTTTTTAGACTCCATACACCTTCACTATCATTTGGATAATTTCACCCCTGGATTTGCCTATCTCTACTGAACAAAAGGTAAAAGGTAGCTGTTGACTTGAAAACTCTTGAAAACAATACAGGATTACTCAAACGTGTGTGAATGACACAAAACACAACTCCGGGACCTTTAACATACAGAGACTGAAAAGGTGTAGGTCGAAACTTAAGCTTATTAGGCCTACCCTTTATACCTCTGTGTCATAGCGTCATCTCATATTCATAGAAAAAAACAAAAGGAAATGGTAGAGTACAGTAAGAGTACAGAAAAGTACAGCAAAGTACTATAGCACAAATTTAGTATGAGAATTCATGTATCTGCCCAGAGTTAAATATTTAAGCTTCTTTTTAAAGTGGAAGAGAATGGTGCAAAATTTATATTCTCCTGTACAACTCTTCCAAAGATTGTACAGGAGAATTAACAGATGTACAAAAATTCATAATATTTCTTTTCTTTTCGCCGCACCTCTAAGCTCATCTCAGATTTTAAACATATTCCAAAATCATTTTTGCATAAGATTATTTTAAACCTCAAATATGATTTTCAATGTGTAAAGGTCGACTAAATCATAACATTTCGGTGTTTGAAAGTTTATAAATAATGGATTCATTAGTTCATTATAAGCTCATAAGGTTATTGCTCTTATTGCCTTTTTTGCAAGATGAATATTGGTTTTGTATTAGTCTTGTATGTATTACGGATCATACTGCTGTGAGTTAGCTCTCCTCACAGAGCTACACGCCACGTCTCTCATTTGATCAGTAATCTGCAGGGAAAACTCTGTGTGCTTTGATACGTCATGCAACCATAGACTGTGTATATAAATGGACATAGCTAACCTGCTAACCACCGCGTTCCAAATAGTAAGTGAGCATGGGCAAGATTCGCCTCCATCGACTCCAATTCACTTTCTGTTGAAGAACCGCTGCTCCTCTCGTTGTAACTGTTGCTGGCAGACTAGTCATTTTGGCCTTAAAATGTTCATATCAACCTGCTCTACATGATGATTTATCATATATTAAAATTTAACTAAACACTAAATCAACCTTTTTTCATTACTAAACTGTGTATATGGTGTTTTAATAACACTGTCTACTCTTACTAGGTCTTTTTTGGTCATTTTATTGCAAACTAGGTACATTTGCAGCTTTCTGGTTGAAAACGTATAAAACTGAGTGTGTGTGTTTCTTTTCTATTCCCATGTGGTCTTATATCTGTGTAACCCCTCAGTCGTCCAGGTAGGTTCCATAGTGGTCCATGGGCGTGTACTAGTCTATGTGTCTTATACTTGTTTTGATACAACTCAAGATCATTCTAAAGCTATTCAGGAAAGATTAATTTCTGTGAATGCGACTTTTTAGTATTGATACCTGCTCAAATTAGTATCTAGTTTTAATACTAGTTGTAGTATTGATTAGTATCTGATTTTCAATTCTTTTGACAACACTATTGTTAATACAGCTTTGAATTCGAACATAAATAGCGGGTTCTTGTCTTGCGTGTTCCTCCACTTCTCCTCTATCTGACGTAAGTGGTGTAAGTGACGTAATTCCAACATGCGTTCATCTGTGATCATTTTAGTGTACCGTGACCTACACACTGGAGTTCTACTCTCTTCTATCAGAGATCTGAGTGAAAATACAGCAGTGTTGGGAAGTAACTGAATACATGTACTGAGAATATTACTTTCCTAAAATCAAAGGTGTCAAAAAAAAGGCGTGATGTAAAAGTATTCCAAGTATTCAGAATACAGTACTCTGATTGAACCATGTACAAGAATATGTTACAAAATACATTTGAATGCAGGTATTCAGTATTCTGTAACTAAATACATTTTCAAAGTATTGTTCCCATCGCTGCAATACAGTTATGATAGTAGCCATGGCAACAGCATTTCAGTTGTTGTAGCGTGTCAGTGTGAAAAAGCCGCCAGACCTGTTGTACTAGTCTAATGTAAAGTTAATCTTGATAAAATGCACAATTCCTAGTTATGTCTTCAATTGACACGTGTTGATCTGTTATCAGCATGTGAAGAAGCAGCAGCGCAACACATCCTGCTGCTACTCCATCTATAAGCAGTTTATGTTAGTCGTTAGTAGAGTTGTAGTATTGAAAATCAGATACTAATAATCAATACTAAAGCTAGTATCGAAACTAGATACTCATTTGAGCAGGTATCGATACTAAAAAAAGACCCATTCACGATTCACAACTATGATTTTATGTTGTCACATTCTATTGTCTAAATAAAGAGTGTTTTTAATTATCATTGTGGTATTGGAATCTATTCCTTAGTATCGAAATCGTGTTCTTTCAAAATTCTTGCCTCAAATTATTTTTATGAAATTGTAATTGTAGAAGCTCTTTCATTCATTTTTTTTTTCAGAATTTTACATTTACAGAAATAGAATTTGAAAACTGCCCTTTGATCAGTCTTTCTGTAGTATTCTAAGACATTGGCTCTGAAACTTTTCACACCAAGTACCACCAAAGAAAATATTTGGCTTTCCGAATACCACCAGATGTAAACCAGGTCTATAACAGGACTATTCCAGGTTGAATCTAGGGCTAAACCAGGTCTAAAAGTGGACTACATCATTTCCACTGTAGTTCTAAACAAGAAATCATCTAAAGAGGAGAAAAAATTGATAAAATGAACTAAAAATTAGGCAAACCCCACTAACTGAAGAGCTGTTCAAGTACCACCTGAAGGAGCTTGTGTACCACAGTTTGAGAAACACTCTTCTAAGATGAACTGTGGTTAATTGTTCTCCGTTTTGACTGAATTCACAGTGGGTTTGGGCCTTTCCTCCGAACATCGCCCACATGACTGCGGCGAGCTTCTAGCCCTAGATTTGGCTCAGATTAAGGTTAGAGGGGCTTCTTATTTTAAACTTCACAGTGGCACTTTAAGGCTGCTACATAACAGCTTGTACTGCGCTAAAGACATTGTCACAGTTATAATTGGTAAGCATGTAGTGGAGACTGTCTTTTTATGAACAATGCTTTTAAATTGGGTGAAATCTTTTCAAATTGTATAGCATAGTAAGTTAACAACTCATTTCATTTGACCGTCTTGTCAAAGCCGGATCTTGTCAGATCTCAGAAGCTAAGGGTTGCGGACCATGGGAGCTTTCTGTGTCCAGACCCCTACACTCTGGAACACACTCCCTCCACACACACAAACTGCTGAAACCACTGATCAATTCAAATCACTTCTCAAAACATTTCTGTTTAAACTGGCCTTTAATCCCACCTAACCACTCCCATATTTGTGTGTGTGTATGTATGTGACTGGTTAGTACTTGGATGGGAGACCACTGGGAATACCAGGTGCCACAATGGGGTGCTAGTGGATGTGTCTTTAGTCAAGACACTTCACCTCTCTGGACACCGCAACTCAATGTGTCCAGAGAATTACTCTACAAGTACTTTCTCTTGATGAGTAGTTTCCCTATACTTTTTACTCTTACATGAGGAATGTCTTGGACCGCTACTTTGTTTGCCTGAGCAGCCAGTCCCTGCTACATTCTGTTTGAATCCAGAAGGAATCGGACCATAGAGTGTGACAAACCTCCGTCCTAACTTGAGACGATCCAACCACAGCCGTGTGTTGTTTTTTGGTTTTTTTTGTATCACATGTGTCTTAAATGCAGAAGACATCTCCTCTTGAAATGTTTGTATCATTCAGAACAAAATGCATAAAAGTAAAGATAGAAAAGAGTTTAGTGCTTCGATTGTTGATTCTGCAGAAAGTAGATAGTAGTGATTCTGTTTTCCAGTCCTCTGTGTTGTTTTTTTTTCCCTTTTTACTCGTACACCGCCATGTTTGTTTTGACACAAATGGACAAAGTGTCTCTGATTGGTTAATCCGCCTGTCATTCACGTCCTCTGAAATGGGGGAGACAGGATACGGCTCCAGACCCACTCGTCTTTGTAAAGTTTTGTCAAAGCATGTGGTTCTGGCTGGACAGGTAACGACTTTGTGCTTCTACTAATTTCTACTAAAATGTGCACTATGAACTTATTGCTGAGATTGAAAATTACAAATTGTCTATTTAGATATATTTCCCCTGGACTGCAGGTACAATATGTAACTTTCTGGAAGTGGCACGTTGCCTGCAATATTCTATGGAAATACAAAGTTAAACCCATACTCTGGAACATTCTCCTTGGAGATAGATGTGTTTTATGCAATACTGTGGAAGATTATAGCCAAGGCCAAATCAGTCAGGTTTGTGGAGATGCAAGCCCGCTCACAGGACGTGTAAGGATGTATGTTTTTCTACATTTTTCAGTACAGTAAACACAACCAATCTGAAAAAGCATGCTTATATTTTAGTCTATGTTTTGGCTGAAAAGTTACAGACTGTGGTTTTAACAGCAGATCCTATACAACCAGAACAATTCATGTATTTAACTCTATGCTGCCGCACCATTTGAGTCCTTACCATTTCCCATATGCGTCTTCCACAAGCGCTCTTTTATCTCCTGGGAGTTCATGTAGCGAAGCGGCTAAATGTGTAACCCGTGAAGCAGCCCTGAGGAGCGCTGTGCCTACCAGCTGTTGGTCATAGGTTCAGTCCAGTGTCAGATGCTCCAGCTCCGTGGGTTATGTGAACGTCAGAGGAGAGCAGAGAGAGGGATTGGCCCCCAACGCAGAGTCATCATTTGGGGCCCAAGAAGATAACAGGCCCCTGGGGTTACACTTAAACTGCGCCATCGTGACAGCACCCCCCATGCCTAGCTGGAGTGTTTATCTACCTCTGCTGTTTTTAGTCCGATGTGTTTCATGTGACACCTCCCGCAGCATGTGAAGGGAGACGTCTCAGAGGAGAAGTGGAATTTCACAATAAGAAGATTTCCTGGAAAAATAAAAACCTCTTTTCCACTGGCACGGTTCGCTTGTGGCCTTGGAGCCGGTCTGTTTGGTGTGGGTCCCTCCAGCCCAGTTGTGTTTCCAAGGCAGGGCTCTGCTCCGTGAGAAACTGACGTCACCCAAAATTACAAATGTTTTCTTAATAAATAAAATCTAAATCGTATCTGAATTTTATGGCCGATCTCAGCGATTCACAAAAAGACATTTTGTAATTCCAAATTTGTGGCGCTTGAGACAAGGTTAAAACTAGTGTAAACACATAACTTCTTTCGGTTTATCGTCAGGTTTTTCTGCATTTATTTAATTTCTCTGCACCTCATAGTGTTTGTTTATGTAATGCATTGTGTTTGACTTATGTTAGATGCATTATGCACTGGAAATATGATATGTTTGATCTTTCTATGTAAGTGCCGTGCATCGATAAACAGGAAACAGCTGTCAGCTGCGTGCTAGCTTTGTTTTGTGGAGCATGTCGGCTCAACATTTAAGTTGTCATAACTGGAAATACAGCGGTTTATCACAAGAGCAAGTCAGCATTTGGTGAGAAATTCTCATTTTTATTTCGCCTGACTCTGCTTTCTCTCTTGTCCAATCATCTCGTTTGATTGTTAATCACGCCTGGAGCTGCACCGTAATGGCCCCAGATCCCGCTGGGAGCTAGTACCCTCCAGGGTCCGCTTTGGACCCCTCAAACGGGGCGGTACGGTTCACTTTAGACAGTGTAGACACTTGCGGCCTCTACTGATCCGCTCCAAAGCAAACCAGTGGAAACGAGGCTAAACAGATGTAGCAAGACTTGAGAACCACCATATTACTCTATTTATGTTGTAATGTTGTTTCCTCATCACAAACATACATGGAGTTGTGTTTTGTTTCATTCACACATGTTTAACACAAACATTGCATATTTAGGCTTTTTATCAAACAGAAAACACTCACTTCCATCTTGTGATGTCAGGTGCCAATACAGGAAGTGCTCCATTGTGTTTTTAAACTCCATACACCTTCACTAGAATCATTTGCACAATTTCAGTCTCAGAATTGTCAATCTCTACTGAACAAAATGTAAAAGGTAGCTGTTAACTTGAAAAGTACTGCTTCATGACATCACAAAGTGGAACAGAGCATTTTGAGCATTTGAGCATTTAGACAACTTAATAATAAAGGGTTACTCAAACATGTGTGAATGAAACAAAACACAACTCCAGGTCTGTTTTTGATGAGGTAACAACATTATAACATGGCTTAAAGCTCTCAAGAGTCAATTTTGCATAATGTATTTTATACTTACATCATGCAAG
The DNA here is from genome assembly GCA_000787095.1 of Periophthalmodon schlosseri. Classification (NCBI taxonomy): domain Eukaryota; kingdom Metazoa; phylum Chordata; class Actinopteri; order Gobiiformes; family Gobiidae; genus Periophthalmodon; species Periophthalmodon schlosseri. The sequence goes on from KN480599.1 coordinate 27,975, forward strand.
GAAAGCCTGAATTCAATTCAAGTTGTTTAAATGTACATTGTGTTGAATTGAATTGACTTAATAAATAATAATAATTTAAAAATAATAATGTGGAATTCTGTCTCCCACAGTGGAAATCAAATAGCATTGCAAAATTCCATTGCAACTTGTGATGTCATAAGTCATAAGTAAAATTCGTAGTCCTTTGGCAGACAGCGCTCATTCTGATTATTTCAAATAAATTGTACACCAACAAGCATCTAAAGATTGAAGCTAGCAGCTATTTTCAGAATCAACTTTTTGGAGCTTTCTACCATGTTATGTTGTTCCCTCATCAAAAACATGCCTGATGAGGCTGTATAGCATCTGTGCATGTTTGAGTAATCTAGCAACCTCTCCCGGACCCTATTCGAACCCTCCTTACGGTAGCAACATTTTTTTTATTTATCTTTATTTATACAGGGGAACCTAATGAGAGCCCTTGGGCTCTTTTTTTCATGGGTGCCCTGTTTACAATACAAGCAGATAAAACATGATCCTATTCAAAGCTCAGCCGACAAGCCAACATCACCCATACTCCCACATGGCAATTTTCCATAAATTTCAAAAGGATGATACAAAACAAGACACTACAGCTTGACAAACCTGATGTGATGTGCAGTAGTTTCATTAGCACTATGCATGCTGATGTGTTGTGATAGCACTCTGATAGCGCTAGTGGATGTGTCTTTAGGGAGCAAAGGGAGGGGGGGACACAGAACATCAAAAACAGCCAAAAAAAAATACACGTAATACCCTCTCTTTAATAATCCAAGGCTTATGTGTCTGGACACCTATTTTTGGCTGTTCAAAAATATTGCATAATGTGTGACCTTTAAGAAGAAAACACTCATACAAGCATTTTTATATTCTCTACTACAAACTTTGACATGAAGATCACATGACTGACAATGATGGAGCATTTATGACTGTGCTTAAAACTGATAACACTGCAATGTGTCATGATTATGTTTATATCCTTCAGCCAATGCATTATAAAGACTGAAATGTTAGATGAGCCATTGTAGAATTGTTTCAAGATATGATCCTACCACGTTATAAGCTCTGAGATCTGTCACATGGAGGCTGCAGAAAAGTAAACAATATGCACACACAGGAGGAAAGGTTTGAGTGTGGGCGGGGGAGGGGCAGAGGCAGTGCAACATTTGAAAATCTCTCCTTCCCTTTTCCAAACTCCAGATTGCAGTTTTAAAGTGGAACTAAACATTAAATCCACTTTTTTCCTCTACTAAACTGTGTATATGGTGTTTTAATATTATTATCTACTGTTCCTAGTCATTTTTGGCAATTTTAGTGCAAACTATGTAAATTTGCAGCTTTCTGGTCAAAAATGCCTAAATCTAAGTGTGTGCTACCTTCAGTGGCCCCTGCAATTTCCAGTAGTTGGTGACATCACGAAAGACTGTCCTGATTACAGCCAGGTGTTTCTGATGACAAACACCTGGCTGCAGGGGTGGAGTTTGAGGTGTAGATACCGGTTGGACCAATCACACTGTTCCTTATACCTCTAGACCCCGCCCCTCCTCTCCCCTCACTCTCTTCTTTATTCCTCCAGGTACTGTCCAGTTTAGCCACTCTATTTGAAATGTGGTTGTGGGAGGATTTTAGATGTTTAATCACACTTTAAAGTAAAAAAAAAAAAGGGTATTATGCAAAGTCAGTTTTTTGAGTGTTCTACCATTTTATAATATTGTTCCCTCATCCAAAAGATGCCTGAAGTGGTTTTAATTTTCATTCATGCATGTTTGAGTAATCTAGCGATCTCTCCAAACTCTCTTTATGGTTAGCTGTAAGATTTGTCCATGCTCCCGACAACAATTCTCTATGAATATTCAAAAGCAGGATACAAAACAATACACTACAGCTGTACAAACCCTACTGCACATAGGTTTGTACAGCTGTACAAACCTATGTGCAGTAGTTTTATTAGCGGGATGCATAACAATTATAATTTTTATAACTTTATAACTTTTGAGCATCAAAAACGAAAGTGAAACTTATAAAACGTTAACGTTAATACGTTGTTTTTGGCAAATTTAGTATTTTCAAAACAATAAAAGGTAACATGATGATCCAAATATGTTATGTGTTAGCAGTTAGTATTCCATAGAAAAATAGTAATATAGTATAGTAAAATACCCCCTCTTTAAAATACGTCCATACAGACTCATACAAGCATTATTGTATTTTCCACTGCAAACTTTGTCATGAAGATCACATGAATGACAATGATGTATGGGCAACGTTTATGAGTATGCTAACTGATAACACTGCAGTTAGTCATGGTTATGTTCTAGCATGTTAATCTTTTGGTAGATTGTTACGGTGCTACGGCAGTGACTTATTTGGACGGAGGCAGTTTGATGGGTCAGAAATAGCCAGGAGCCTGTGATCAGTCATGCTTCTCCTTCTTTGTAAATGAGACGTCCATATTTAGTTAGAAAGAGGGAAGGCCTAGCACTAATGTAAACAAAGGCTGGGAGCTGGAGAGGGAGGGAGGACGCACTGAGGACATCAACATTTTAGTCCAGCGTGCACTCTTGGGAAACAACATATCCTGCTGCTGCTATATGGACTTCTAGTTTTACTTTCTATTATTAGCTCATCACATTTATCAGATTATCTTTCACAGATTAATTCCACTTGGATTATATTCAAAATGGACTGACCCTTTTTGGATTTTGTGTCACACCTCATTACTTTGCAACGTACCTCCTCCTGACCTTTTGAAATTTTTAGAGGCAACAGCAGTTTATCAGAGAGCAGCTCAAAATGCAAGATTAGAGGAACCTTCTTTGGTTTTAACTGTGGTGGACTGCTTCGAAAGGAAAGGAACTTTTTAAGAAGAGACTGGAGACCCAAGTTGCTCAAATCATGCTTGAAGAAATCGAAAAGAAGTTGGTGCTATTGGCATTGGTTGAGTTTGGATTTTGAAAGACCCACAAAAAAGGAAGCATTTCAGCCATCTTGAATTTGGACAAGCCAATGAATCCACTTATTTGTATACTCCAATTGTGCAATTTCAAGTTTTGGAAGAACTGTAGCAACTGTAGCTTTCCAATACATGCCAAAGAATAACAACTGCTAATCACTAATAAAAGAAACTGACTGTAAAGAACTGTAAGAACCAATACCTCCGAGCTAACAATGAGTGACATGAGCTCCGAGGAAGAGCAGTCCGACATGGAGGAGAAGTGTGAGGAACCAAAGGTCCAGAGGTTACCCATGATCCATCTGAGGCCCAGGTCCAAGGGAAATTCTCCCGTGGACTCTCCAAAGATCTCTCCGCGAGCTTCACCAAGAAACTCCCCTCTGCTCTTCAGGAAGTTACTCATGAACCGCAGCATCAACCAGCGCCGCCGCTTCACCCTGGCTCATACTCCCAGGTGAGAATGGGAGCGTACCTATGTTCCCACGGGTCTATGTTCCATAACCCCTACCCTCACTCTAGCCTATAACCTTAAAGGGCCTCTATTACGCTATTTTCTGATCTAAGTCATAATGTTGTTTCCTCATCAAAAATATACTTGGAGTTGTGTTTTGTTTCATTCACACATGTTTGACATTCAAACCCTGCATATTTAGGGCATATTTAGAGTTTTTCTCCCAAGCCTAAAACACTCTGTTCCACCTTGTGATGTCATGCTGTAATACAAGAAATGCTCCTCTGTGATTTTAAACTCCATGCACCTTCACTAGAATCATTTACATGATTTCAGCCATGGAATTACCACCCTCTACTGAACTAAAAGAAAACGGTAGCTATTATCTTGAAAACTAACGTTACACATTACAAGGTGGAACAGAGCATTTTGAACTTGGGAGTTGCAGACAGACTAATATTAAAAGGGTTACTCAAACGTGTGAATGAAGCAAAACACAACTCCAGGTATGCTTTTGATGAGGTAACAATATTGTAACATGACTTAAAGCTCACAAGAGTCAATTGTGTGCATATAAGACCTTTAACGATAATCTTAAAACCAGTCCCAAAACCTTAACCATTACTACTACAGCCCAATAAAAATGGGAACATAGAGCTGACCCCATGAGAACAATGGCTGCCAGTCTCTGAAAATGCACTTCTATGGCAACCTGAATCTAGATTAAGTACCTTTGTCTTTGCTCTCATTCAATTCAATGCGGCCTTGTTTGATGATGCATTGTTCTCGAAATACTACGGATGTAACCATATCCAATTACGTAATGCTCACAATACTAGCCTCAAGGAACCATATTTAGTTTGTAGTGATGCATTCTAGGGCTGTAGGCTTTTAGTCGTTTAGTCGATTAATCGGCTGATGTTTTCTTAGTCAACCAAAATGTGTATTAGTCGATTAATCGTTTTAGATTATGAGGATTTATATCGGACAACAGTAGAAAGGAGAGGTTAGAGAGTGAGTTAGCAGAAGATTTGGTATTTATATGTATAAAATGTAGATTAATCAGTCTTTCTATAAATGCATTGTTTCCTAGTACTTTTTTCTGCATAAATAGTCGCTTTTGCATGAACTCCCTTGCAGGTGTGGTCTTGTGAGTGCAGTTTAGGTCAGATACACAAAGATACGTTATAGTTTTGAGAGCTTTTCCCATGCCCCTTTTTAGTCGACTAAGGAGGCACCACATGTCTTTAGTCGACCAAGAATTTCTTTAGTCGACTACAGCCCTAATGTATTCAATAACAAAAGGTTGAACTACAAATTACCATTGACAAAATACTGAAGCCAAGAAATGCATAACAGCATTTCTTATATGTTAGCTGAATTAAAAAAAGGCCAAAGAGTTATGATGTGTAGTACTCATTGCTGTGTTACCTTGTGGATTAGTGTTACCTTTTTTGCCAAAAAAATTGACTAAAATAAATGCATGTTTTTTCATTATGGTTGTGTTTATTGCACTGAAAAACACATAAAAACATGTGTCCCTACTCTGAGCTGGCTTACATCTCCACATTTGTTCTGGAGGAGGGTCTCTTTTTGCTTGCCTCCATGGAAATGTTGTTCCTTTGGCTAATATTCCACAGTATGGCTTAAAATCTATCTATTCCCATGAGTATGGTTTTAAATTTCTATTTCCATGGAATCATGCAGTTGATTTTCCACCACTAGAAAATTGCATAATGGGGCTTTAAACGAATCACTAATTTTGGATTTTATATTTGATCTTACTGCGAGTCCCAAACTACACATTTTGGCCTGTGACAATTCTTGTGAATATAGTGGAAATACCAAGTCGTGTTGCTTTATAGTGTGTACATCTATTCTCTCATACTTAGAACTAAACAAATATAACATTGTCTTGAAAATACTTGCCGAATTGAAGTAGTACTTGCTCACAGCTGTTCATGTGGTTTATTTTTGTACTGGCTTGTGCTTTTTTCACACTTGCACACAACGACTATCCCATGGCTGATGTTATGAAATTCATCCACCACAACCACAAGATGCTCAGCTATAACCGCTGTTCACCTACATGAGACAACAGACAAGGAATTCTTTGTAGGAGGCATTGTGTAAAATTGACTTTTATGAGCTTTTAACCATGTTATAATGGTTTTCTATCATTCTTAGCTTACACAAAGTTGTATTTTGATTGATTCATGTATGTTTGAGTAATCCTGTATTGTCCAATTGCTGGGTTCCAACTTGTGATGTCATAAGGTGCTCAAAAAGTGCTCCTCTGTGAACTGAATATCTGTAGACCTTTGTGCTCATTCAGATGATTTCAGCAAGCATGAAAAGTTTGAAGCTAGCAGCTATTGTTCTAGCCTCATTTAAACTGGTTTCCTGTTGCTTGTATTTTGCAGATTCTGATTGATTATATCGGCAAACTCCAGACGGATATGACACCGATGAAGGGAGAGAGAGTGTGTAATGTTAAGGTTTTGCCAGACGACATTTAAAGGTGTCCAAAGTTGGACTCAAAATGACGTTGGTTGGTGGTTGATTCCATTCTTGGATGGTGCGTGAAAAAAAAAGAGTTCTTATACTGGATCGCAGGAGGGGGGGGTTCAAAGGGGTATGATGTCCTGGGCCCTAGGGTCTTAGGGGCCCAGAATAGGACCCTCATCCTATTCATTTATATCAGAGGGGGGACCATGTGAGACTTCTTGCCCTGGGCTCCCAAATTTCTGTCAACGGGCCGGGTCTTAAGGTCCAATACTTGTGTGGATGATTAGATCTGGTTTGGTGATCAGCTGCAGGAGGTGGATGGGTGGCACTGCTACGAGTTGGTTGATAATTTTATACATCAGGACAGGTCGTTGATGCTTTTGATGTTCTTCAAAGGTTTTCCATTCAATATGTTGGAGCAGAGATGCTACACTGCTGCTGTGAGGAGGTTAATTGGAGCTGAGGGCCGCGTCAGTGCTTCATTTCCTCCAGGCGTGTGTGCTTTTCCAGGCCTTTTGTTTCTCTAATGATGTCAGTAAACAGTGAGTCCTCGGGGCAGTAGCAGTTTGTTGTTCCACGCTCCTGTCAAGACGCGGCTTAGATCTGTCCACAGTTTCAATGTACTATGTCACATCTCACGTGTGCATTAAAGGCACTTGATGTTTGGGGGGGGCAACGCCTTTTTTCTATTCTGCGGTGTGACACACCTTTTTTAGCAAAAGACAAAAATGATGAAATGATGAAACAACTATTGTAAGGAAGTCTTTTCACAAAATTTATGTAATGTTTTGTGTAACTCTTCCTGTGGTGTGACCTCTCCAGTCACCCCGATAGACATTCACTACAAATTTACCATGTTAAAATATTGTAATAAATGACTTAATATGTCTATAGTGCTAGCTTAATAATTATGTAATGAATATATTTTTAACAATTAGAATTTTCTCACGAAATACATCTGTCACGCCATAGGGCATCAAACTGGTGGATATTCAAAATTTTTCAGAAAAGTTGAATTTTACAAAAAGAAGAATATGATAAATATAATTCTTTCTTTTGACCTGTAGCTTAAACCCTTAACCCCAGAGCGCCCCCTAGTGCATACATGTCATGATGATCTCCTTCTAGTTTTTGTGTAACTGTCTTTTTAAATATGTGATTTTTCATGTCACACGCAGGACACCCTTTGGATTACAGCATTAAACTGTTTATATCTTTTATAGATTTAAACTAGAGATAAAGGTGTCATTTTATTTAATAGTGTAAACGTGCTTCTCTTTATGCCAACAGCTTTATGAACTGTCTCTAACACAAGAGACTTATTCGAGAATGTTTTACAGAGAAGTGTTACAGTCACACCGCAGGACATTTTACTGTTTTTTTGTTAAAATACAAAGAAATGAAATGTGACTTCATTCTAGCCGATATGTTTTGGGGTTTTTTCATGGCAAATCAAAAGTTACATAGCTGTAATATTTGTAACTTTTATGTAGTCAACAAACCGTCTAAGCACATATGATGATTTTGTGGCGTTGCTTTGTGTCTGAGACCAATTGTCAGTAGGGATGTAACAATATCCAAATATCTGGGTATGATATTTTCACGATATGCATCTCACGGTATGATATTTACTGCGACATTTTGTGAATTCTAACAAAATTGTGACTATGCCACATTTTCCTTTTAAATGCCTTGACAAGACTTTGGTTCTGGCATAATCAAAAGAATTCAGATTTAAAAGTGCTTGATAACGGTTATGTCTTCATGTAGTCTAATTTGAAACAGCAAAGGATCATGGTCTATGTAGTTCCCTCTGTTTTTGCTGCACCATAACAATACATGTAAGCAAAGAGACTTGTAATTCGATATGTTGTGATGGCCCACAAGACTTTTGATGATGATGATCACAATATTTCAGTTATTGTTACATTTGTATTTGTGAGACAGGATCTTGTAAGCAAACCTTTGGTTGTTTTTCCCCTTTAGACGTCCTCTCCAGCATTACTCCAGTGCTTTATCAAAGATTTACTTTACGAGCTGCAAGTACATTCATTGGGCTCACAATGAAAATTAAACATTTACTCTGTGGACTGCGTCAGACCATGAGTGCTGTCTTTACCTGATCCACGCTGACTTTACAGATAGAAACACCTGATCTGAATACTGGCTGTTTGTCCTTTGGCTATAGGAGGACACGCTGTACTTCCTGGTGGCTGCTCCGATGTCATTTTTAAGAGGTGCCTGTTGTTGGGGACCTTCTATCTCTGCGTCAATATTTACCCTGCACTCCTCGGCACACACTCTTAAACTGAGAGGTCTGGCTTTTACAGTGTCTTCAGCTCATGTCCACCTGGCTCACATGTAAACTGAAGCTAACTTTATGAACTATGGGCTGTGTATGCCATCTGATAAGAAATGTGATCAAACAAACGATGTATTTTTCCTTTCATTTACATTTGTTAAAGCCCCGGTATGTCACTTTTTTGCCTAAAAATAGACAAAAATACAAGCATTTTTTTCATTTTGGATGTGTGTATTGCACTAAAAAACAGAAAAGCATGCGTCCTTACTGTGAGTGGGCTTGCAGCTCTACAAATCTGACTCTTGTTTAGTCTGGAGGAGAGCTCCTGCTTGTTTCCATAGAAGTGTTGTTCCTTTGGCTATAATATTCCACAGTATGGCATAAAACATACCACTCTCCATAGAGAATGTTCCAAAGTATAGTTTTAACTTTCTATTTCTTTCTATCGTGCAGGTGATATGCCACTACCAGAAAGTTACATGGTATCACTTTAAAAATATACAGTAAATTGGTCACAATAGTTAGGGATGCACCTATCCAGCTTTTTCAGTTCTGATATTGATACTTTGACTTTAAGTATCTGCCAATACCCAATATTAACCGATACCAGTGTAGGGACGGAACATGGCACTTATTTCCTTAAAACAGTTAGATTATTACACAAGAGATCCGACTGTGTTATATAACTGTTATCTGTGTAATCCCTCAGTCGTCCAGGTCTGATCCATAATAAAAGCCAAAAGTAAAATCTGTCAACTGGACAAAAAGTTGTAGGAGTGAAGACGAAAGAAACGTCTTCACTACTACAATTTTTTGTCCAGTTGACAGATTTTAGAGATGTTCTAGGACAAAATCAGTCTGTAAATCGTCTTATTACATCCAGACGCAAGAAGGGTATCGGCTAACCAGTATCGTGGAACCGATACCCAATCAATCTGATATTTCAGTATCGGCGCCGATACTCGACACCAGTATTGGTGGTGGTGCATCCCTACACAATATCATCGTCAAAGTCAAAACTGAACCATCTGTTTTCCTCATTTTTGCGTCTGTCCTTTGAAAATACCAGGGTTTGTGCATTATTTAATGTTTTGTCCTTCTAGTTTTATTAATTGTACATTATAAATCAGATATTATGTCCCAACATCCCATTACTCTTTAAGTTACCCTTACTTGAGTAATAGTTTCCCCACATACTTTTTCACTCTTACTTGAGTAATTTCTTGAACCACTACTTTGTACTTGTACTTGAGTAATATTATTTTAAAGTAACGTTACTCTGGCTTGAGTACAATGTTTGGTTTCTCTCCCCACCTCTGACAGCAGCACTATTACAGACTGATATGGGACTGACTTAGTGTTCTTATAAAAGTGAAAGTATGTAGTTACAAGTTCATTCACCTCTTTTAACGTTCATTTATTTATTCTGCTGCAGTTTTCCTCCAAATGTCTTGAAACTCCTTGTAATAGCTTTTTCCAGTGCTCCTTTTGGAGAGTGAAGGATTTGCCAGTAGAGCACAACATGTCAGAGGGTAACGCTAAGCAGCCAGAGGTCACACAGAGATAC